>JAOVYW010000054.1:6206301-6217440 GCA_025775045.1 Hiodon tergisus | reverse complement strand
GGTTTTGATCAGGGTGATAATGTATCATTCTTTGTCGGTGCTGGTCTGTATCATTCTGACAAACAGAAGTGTTCCTACAGTAAAGACGCCAGTGACAAGACCTTTTTTTCCAGATACTTGTGAGAAAATGGCCTGCATGTGGTTTTAACTGCTTCAGACACCCTGTTTACATAGCGGCTATGCATTTGAAACCACCATCCCTCTACTCTAGTGGGTATTGCCTGTTAGTCTTGATTATCATTTTTTTTTTTTAAATAAGATATTCATTGTCATTTTATCATGAAGCAAAACACTATCAAGAAACCCGTTTGTCTACTATAAATGTTCAGTATATATTTAGTTTAGCCAATAGGGAGTTTTCCATTAAATTTTTTAAATCTTATCACAATAAAAACTATATTGGTTTTGTAATTTAATTACATTTAATTGGTGGGTGCAGTTATGTGGGTGTAATTTCTTTTTAAGGACAATGTATGCCAGTAGTGGTTAGGCCAGTCTGAACACTAACAAAACTGCACAATAGTGTGCTCCTCGTGCAGGAAATCCGTCAACCGGTCTGTACCAGTATATCGCCACCTGCTGTTTCGGGTTGTGTGCGGTTGTCAGTCATCTGACAACAGGAACTGGAATTAATATCTGAGGTCACTTCTACTGTACAGAGTGGTAGAACCACAGACCTTCAGGTCCTCTATAGCTGCACTTGAGCCCCAGTGGCTAATGTGAAGCAGTATGCCGGGTATTGTCAAAGTGTTCCAAACCTTACCGTTCTGACTCAAGTGGCCCTGCCCCTGTGAACTGTACTGAAAAAGTACTGAAAAGCTGTTAGGGTGGCCTCAGCCTCTGGTTAATAGATCAGGTCAGGACTGAAAGCCTACATTACTGGAGTAAAACCCTGTATTTCGCGTCTTTTCAAGGAAACCAATGAGCAGAAGCTGTACAAGATAGCCAACGAGCTCCTGCAGACCGAGAAGGCCTACGTCACCCGGCTGAACCTGCTGGATCAGGTCTGTGCTTCTGCATTGACACCGGAGGCAGCAGGGCGTCTAGCCTAATCAGAAGCCAATTAGTAATAATAGCTACCAGTGTCGTGCATTGGTCACCGGTCACCAGTCGCCTGGGTGTGCTTGTCATATTATATATAGTACTGAGGAAGTTCTCAACAACCCAATAGCAGCCTCTGTCTCCTGGCTAGTGCAGGTTTGTATGTGTTGGTAACGATTTTATCCGGTGCAGGTGTTTTGTGCCAGGTTGATGGAAGAAGCAGGCAAAGGCACCTTCCCAGTGGACGTGGTGAAGAACATCTTCTCCAACATCTCCTCCATCAACGCTTTCCACAGCCAGTTCCTCCTGCCAGATCTGGAGAAGCGGATGGGCCAATGGTGAGACCTGGGTGCCACTTCTCTCTCATTGTGTCATTGTCCTGAGGAATCCTACTGGGGAATGTTTTGTATTTTACTTTATGCCTCAGGTCCTCTAATCCTCGGATCGGAGACATCCTGCAGAAGCTCACACCCTTCCTGAAAATGTACGCAGAGTATGTTAAGAATTTTGAAAAGGCCATGGACCTCATCAAGCTGTGGGCCGAGAAGTCACCTCCGTTCAAGGCCATCATCCAGGACATTCAGGTGCTTAGCATTCAGCATTGTACGTATTGTCAGATTCAGATCAGATGTCTTTGTTGCTTATATGGGGGAAAAAACTAAATCCTGCATGGGAAAATATTGCATTAAAAGGTTTTATAGTATATTTGTAAAAATAGAAAATCTTTGTACATAATTTTGAATTTGAAAGGAAAAAAACAAAACCCAAAATGAATTAATTGTAACCCAAATAAATGTATGGTCTCATGGTGAGAGCCAAATGTTTTATTTGTGCTTGTATACTTGTATTCAGTCGGGTGATGTAGGGTTGTGTTTAAACAGTGTGTGTTGTATTACTCAGAGCCAGGAGCTGTGTGGCAGCCTCACCCTGCAGCACCACATGTTGGAGCCGGTGCAGAGGGTGCCCCGTTACGAGATGCTCCTGAAGGACTACCTGAAGAAACTTCCCCAGGACCACTCAGACCGCTGCGACGCCGAGAGTGAGTGGGCAAAACGCATCCTAATGTGCCCTAATACCCACATGCAGTCTGTCCTTATCGGTACCCTGGGAGCCATTTCTGTCTTCCTCAGGTTTTTCTAAGTTCTCACTTTTTATTTTTTTGTCTTGTCTTTTCTTTCAGAGTCTTTGGAGATCATTGCCACGGCTGCCACACACTCCAACAGTGCCATCCGCAAATCGGTGAGCGCGACTGAGAGGGTGCAGTGAGTTAGCAGTATTTCTGATGCTTCAGCTTTGTGCTGTCCACTGGCGTGACGTGACTCTGAAAATAACGTAGGACGCAGCCTGGTGCTGAAAAGCTCACCTGTGGCACACACAAAATCTGCTGTAAAAACGGGAAATTGTCCGGCCACTCACAGGAGAATCTAAAGAAGCTGCTCGAGATCTATGAGATGCTGGGGGAGGAGGAGGACATCGTCAACGCCTCCAACGAATTCATCAAGGAAGGACATATCCTCAAACTGGCGGCCCGGAACACCTCCGCCATGGAGAGATACCTTTTCTTGGTGAGGACCCTGGCGGGAGTGCCGCACGGCAACAGGGCAATCGGGGGGCACCGTTCAGGCATAACAAGCTGCGTGTCTCATTGCTCTCTCTCCAGTTCAACAACATGCTGCTGTACTGCGTGCCAAAGTTCAGTCTGGTGGGGCAGAAGTTTACCGTGCGCACGCGGATTGGCATCGACGGCATGAAGGTGCTGGAGACCTTCAATACAGACTACCCTCATACTTTCCAGGTGTCTGGCAAAGAGAGGACCTTGGAGCTCCAGGCCAGGTTAGAAAAGTTTGCTTCTCTTCTCCAACTGTAAACCCCCAAACTGACAGTAAAGCCTATGAGAGTTCCTTGAGGTAACATTCCGCATTATCATTTTCAGCTCTGAACAAGACAAAGAGGACTGGATAAAGGTTAGCTGTTATTTTATCTGTTACAATATCGCAATGCAGACTTGATGCAATAGGGATGGTTCTGATCCAAAAGCGTTTAACGTATACAGTAGGTTATTATGTTCGGTTTTCCAAAGAGAAAGAGGATTAACGCTGCCTCTTGGTGTTTTGCAGGCTTTCCGGGAGACAATAGAGATTTTCCATCAGAAGAACGAAACCTTCAAGTCTGCTTCTAAAGAGGTGGATGACGTGTTGGTTAGTGTCACACCCCTTCATGCTCCTCGTGTAGTCTGGGAAAATAACCAAAATGACTGCGTCTATATGTCCACCCATCTGTCGGTGACTACAGCCGCTGTCTTACCTGAGATTACCTTGTGTGATACCGTGTTTTGTGTTTGCGTAAGACGGCCGAGTTGGGGATGCGCGCCCCCCGCTGGATCCGGGACAACGAAGTGACGATGTGCATGAAGTGCAAGGAGTCGTTCAACGCCCTGACCCGACGGCGACATCATTGTCGTGCCTGCGGCCACGTATGTAAAGCCCACTCTCAGCCAACCGACATGTGTTTGTGTGCAACTGAGAGCGTGTCTCAGACCCCCACCATTAGACCCGATCGTGGCTAATCATGTCTGATGAATACATTTGTATCTGTCTGCACTAGACACGGCTACATAAAGCTTGTGCGGTGGGGGGATGTTTTTATTATGGTTCACCTAATGTACTGTTGCTCATTTCCAGGTTGTGTGTTGGAAGTGCTCAGACTACAAGGCTGCTCTTGGATATGATGGCAATAAGATCAACAAGGTCTGCAGGGACTGCTACTCCATCCTGTTGGGCCACCTGGACAGCGAGGACCGGGCCGAAGCCAAGAAGAAGGGGATCCTGGAGGTGAGGAAGAGCGAACGTTTGGGGTTGATTGGGTGCTGGTTCCTCAACACCTTGGGCTACCGTAGAGAGCATCTGCCTAGCCTAAATCGCTGTTCTCCTGTCCCGCAGATCGAGGCAGCCCAGTTCTCAGGGAGCAGCATAATGCATGGCTTCCTGCAGTACAGCGAGAAGGGCAAGCCCTGGCAGAAGATGTGGTGCGTCGTCCCTGAGAAGGAGGCGCTGGTGCTGTACCTGTACGGGGCGCCTCAGGTGAGCTCCCATCCGTGCACAGTTAAAAATCCGGCTTGGGAACGCGTGACTCGTGGCCGGCACATGTTAACTCAGTACACTGGAGCAGGACTCAGCTGCCTTCCCTCCTTCCTGCTCTCCCAAGGACGTGAAGGCCCAGGCCACTGTCCCCTTGCTGGGCTACGTCGTGGAGGACACGCCACGGCCCGGGGACCCGCCGCACAGCTTCCGGCTGACCCAATCCAAGTTCGTTCACAGCTTTGCAGCGGAGAGCGAGGAGCTGAAGCACGGCTGGCTACGCGTGGTCCGGGTGGCCGCAACGGGGGAGACACCCGAATCCCCGCCGCCTAGTAACGGTGGTGGGCCCAATGCCATCCAGGAGGCAGGGTCCGACGGCCCCTTCTAGACTGCAGCCGCTTCTGGAGCCTGTCGCTCCAGTGAACGCAAACAAGCCATTGTACGCACGTACGCAGAGCATGTGGGCCAGGCCCAGGTTCACAGAAACAGGCCTGCACACACAGCTGGGGGACCTGCCTTTTTTCTCCCAGGTGATGCTCACACTTCTGGGCTGGGTCACAGCAGAGAAAGCGCTGCAGACGGAGAGGCTTGGTGCATGATTCAACACTAGAGATGAGCAAGACGAGAGGATGGTCTCCTCCTGCACGTGGAAAACATTGCCTAAGCGCTCTTCCCCTAGACCGATTATCTTACTACTGTAGTGCCTGTCTCAATGAGAGACCTGAATTCTTTCATATAGATTTGGTGCTGCAGCCGGGAACTCGATGACAACAACATGCCATTTTTATGTGTGAAGTATGAATATGTATACTAATACATATTAGTATGTGTTGTTTTTCCCTGAATGAAAGCAGTTCATTTATATGTATAGAAAGATAATGCTTATTGTACATTTACTGGCAGAGATATGGACCTCCTACATCAGTTTAACGGATTATCTGCAGGAAACAGAATAAAGGAAAACCTGCATGGTTCATCTCAGTGAGGTTTTGTTGTAGACCACGTCTTCACCGCCACAATCAACAAAAGGAATCTTCCTAGGATGCGCTTCTGGGCGCCTTCTTAGAAAAGCCTACAATGCAATCAGCAGTATGTTTTCTGAATTTTGTTTTAAAGTCAACTATAAGCTAAACCATACTGTGGAGGAAGCACTTGACTGAAACTGCAGAAAGAGAATCACTTGAGCAGGTTTCCCACAGCAAGGTCTCGTTAGTAAACTATAGCATTTAATGCAAACTGTCTGATTGCAGAACCTGGGAGCTATTTGCAACTTCCACTGAGTTACCGACCACTACTACCAAGTGTATATTTATATAAATTTTCATTTAGACAGCCATATCCTGTGAGATTGTATAGAAACTATAGGTCGAAGCAAAGCGTATTATCACTATTTTATGACATGTTTATTCAATCTCAAACTTATATTGTATTAGGTAGAAATTGAACCGGCTGTCAGAAAATATTTTTTGGCTAGCTCCACAAACAACCTTTATATAACAGTATTGTAGATAGACGGGACCAAGGGGTTGACTTACAATGCTTTGAAAATTCAACTTCACCTTTGTAGAAATGAATACATTTATTATGTGTCTTTACAATCCGCACCCACATACACATACATGGTGAGGTGTTCGCTGACCCTGGGGATGTATAATAGTTTAGAAAATGAGCGAAAACTGCTGAAAAACAGGGCTGTGTGTGAACTTGGTCATCCGTGGAGCACAATCAGCGTCCATTACCCTCGGTTGTATAAAAAATTCAGTTTCTAAATATTGTAATTATTTTATTTATCATAATTTATATAATGTGTACATTATTGAATGATGCTTAGCACAAAAAAAGAGTTTTAGAAGCTACCACACTCAATGTAAACTAACAAGTTTTTCTTTTTAAAAAAAACTTTTCTCTGTAACTGTGGCTATGTCTTGGGGTGTTTGGAGGGATTGTCCATGCACCGCAGGGTTCTGATAATTATGTCTTAGTACAGATTTGTATTGACAGGGCTAACGTTGCTGTTCTATTTAATGTGTGTATTGTGGAAGGCGCTGGTTTTTCTGAAGCCAGAAACCTAAGCTTTTCATGCTAAATCCTCCGTTGTGCTGGGGATGAAGATGCACTGAGCTGCACAAGGTGTAATGTGTGTATATCTTCCACACCTGCTCTAGTGGAAGATGCACTGAGAGGCATGCTTACAGGTATGGCTGCTGCCAAACGGTGCAACTCTCCTGTCAATGAAATCTGAATGTAAAACCAAAATTTGTATGTACGCTGTTCCGATTCCTCTAAAAGGTTTGAAAATCTACGCACTTTACTGTCCATTATTAATGTTGTATCTTGGGAGACAATAAACCGAGATTGACTGTTACATGATTTTGTCCATGCCCATTACATTTTGTGGTATTTGGACTTAATAGCTAAAAGCTACAATCATCTCCTACGTCTCAATTTCTTGCTGTAATTACGGTAATTTACCACATAAGGTCAATGTTGGAGACTGAGGAGTGTTTCAGGTGTGTGAGTCACCGACTCGTAGTTGCTTTCGTTCCTTACAAGAACTTTGTTTAAATTTATAGCTCTTAATGCCTGTCTGGTTGCCAATGAAAGGTAATACACAGCTTACCTTTTTTATTTAAAATGCATATTTATTTAATGCTTAAGAGTAAAAATTCTGAGCAAGAGACGTATTCAAAGCCCGTTTACTGGGCAAACGACATGCGCAAAAAATGCAAAGAACAGAGAACACAATTCACACGCAAATTAGCGGTGCATTGAATATTGTAGAAGTACACGGATAGGTGCATGTGAAACTTGGAATAAAGATTAGACTATATCAATCTGTTAATTCATCCAACCATGCCATGCTGGGAGATATGAGAATAATTGCACCATTGTTCTCAAAACTATCGTGTGGTTCACAGTTTATTTATATTTATATTTATTACATCCAAATGGGCTGTGCATACTTCCAATTGTGGGTGGTCTCCAAACCCCGCTGCTATTGGTCTATACACACTTGTATACCTACGGGTTTAAACTCAGTAGTCATCTTCCTAGTGGACAGTAGATAGACTGCATGAAATACTTCAGTATTTACCATGGCTCTCTCCAGTGCATATTGAAAAATTATAATGTTAGGCATAGATTCTTTAAAAAGTTATTCCATTTGCATGCAATTTCACTCACACATTGCGAATTTTGCGCATTTGTCTGACAAAACGATTGACATAGTCATATTCTATCAGAAGACATTCTAAAGTTAATCAACTGCAATTATTCGATTAAAAAGTTAACATTCTTTCCTAGAATTATCGAAATGTCACATGTAACCCATGGAAGTTTTGGGCGATTTGGGCACAGAGGCCTCAGTTGTATACTGCAAACGGAAACAGAGGTTTTGAAATTAAATCAAACCATTAAACCGTTAGATTAATAACGAAATTTACTTGAGTTACCAAAATGGCCTTTAGCCATCTTAATAATAAAGTCTGGTATATCATTTAGTTAATATAGCATTTCCTATTCAAATCAAGTACATGCATTACAATCACATTTCGTAAGTTTTAGCGTGCAAAGGGGAACGAAGAAAGATGTCAATGTTTCCCCACTGGTGAGGAGTCATTTAAATGTGGCACCTCCCGTCAAAGCCAGTGTAAGGATGGCGGAATGACCGCTAACAGCGCATTACATGCGTGTTCAGTAATATATACTGACTTGATTTGAATAATATTAGATAGAAAGTGGCAATATAAATATGGCTCGCGTTGTTAAAGTGCTGCGAACTCTGCGGAACCACTGGAAAAAATCAACATTTGCGGTGTGTGTGTTATCGTACGGTGGACATTGGCTCTACGGGAAACACTGGTAGGATACACATACACGTATCATCTATTTAGCTAGTTGTCCTGCAATATCCTATTAAATACTTCCGAATCACCAACCTTGAACCAGTAGCGTGACAAAAAAATTCCATTTAAACTTTTAAGTGTTAAAGTGGGGATACCTGCATAATTGCAAGCTATAAAGAGAGTTAGTAAAAGGTTTGCTTTGATTTGTGTTTTGAATTGTTTCTAGTGACAGTCTATTGCGAAGAGAAGCCTGCCTGGAGGCCAGGGTGAGTAACTGTAAAGGACTTCATGACTGAGCATGTTCATACCAAATTAGAGAATAGTGCAAATTTGGATTTAATGTAATCTACGCGTCAGACAGGCTACGGGTTTCAGAGACTCCGCTCAGAATGTGTCTTCATAAACAGTTGTGTGGTTCTGCAAAATCCATCAATTGTCAATTGTGTGTGGCAGTGTTGCGGACCGTGTGGCGGACCGTGTGGCCTTCCTACACCGAGCGTCTGTTACATCCTGTTTGATCAGCGCTCAACTTTGGCTTTCATCACAATAGGAATTTGGGCGTCAGCTGATTTCACCCCAGGAGCCACTGAAGAAGGCCACTGTCATCCTTAACCCAGCTGCCTGCAGCGGGTGAGGAAGATGTTGTGTGTTTGTGCAAGTTGCAGGGAGCCTAGCTAACTGTACCCAACTGCTTTGCCTGTCCTGACTCGCTGACGGGGCCTCAAGATCTCATCCCCATCTATTCTGACTGTTTGCAGAAAAGCCAACAGCCTCTTTGAGAAGAATGCTGCACCCATTTTACATCTGGCCGGCATGGAGGTGACACTTGTGAAGGTATGCTGCTGTGTGTAAATGCACCTTGTGTTTTCACACACAGTCTCAGTGCAAATGTAAGATCTGTTATCTTCACACTTTCCCCTTAGACAGACTACGAAGGCCAGGCTAAGAAGCTGATGGAGTTAATGGAACAGACTGATATGCTGATTGTTGCCGGTGGAGACGGGACTCTGCAGGAGGTGGTTCTACGGCATATTTAGTGTTAATTAAATTAAATTAAAATTTATATTTCTTGACTGGTTTCAACATGTTGACAAATGAATTCCTGTGTTGTGTCCAGGTCGTCACTGGTCTGCTGCGGAGAGCTGATCAAGTGAGTTTTGATGTCATTGTACTACTGTCCTATTAATTAAACTGCCTTTTCATTAAGACCTGAAGCAAGTACAAACTGAGCGGGGGTGACGTTAACTGTTTCCGGTTTTGATCAAATGCAGGCTTCCTTCAGTAAAATCCCCATAGGGTTCATTCCTTTGGGCTCACAGAATTCCCTGAGCCAGAGTCTACATTCCCACACAGACAACCAGGTCAAGTGAGTACCTTTCTCAAGTGTCTCTTGCAGATGCACCCGCTCATCAGAGAAAAGCACAAATGCCTCACTGATCCTCGAATGCAGGTACACTGTCCAAATTATGCTTGGTCTGTTTGAGTGTTTATTTTTTTCCCACTCAGACACATCACTGCTGCTACGTTGTCCATCCTAAAGGGAGAGACTCTGCCCCTAGATGTGCTGCAGATAAAGGTGATTAAAGCAGGGGAAGTGGGGCATAAGCTTACAACTGGGTGTTGGCAATTGAAGTTGGTGGAGTTTTAACCCTTTACTGGGAGAAGAGTATTCCGTTCAGTGTCGTTGGGTGTTGCTACAATGCTTGAATGCAGTCATTCTGTGTGAACAGAGCGAGAAGGAGCAGCCGGTCTTTGCCCTCATTGGGCTGCGCTGGGGGGCCTTCAGGGATGTGGCCGCTTCTATCAGCAAGTAAGACTCAGACCGTGGAGATAATTAGTGAAATGTTAGATTTTCCTCGTCGCAGTCAGTGAATGCCAGTGACACTTTAATGACAACCTGTCTACGGTGCTACAGGAACACATCTTCCACAGAATTTAAATGTTCCTCTTTTTTTATCTGACTATCTTTTAGATATTGGTACCTTGGACCTTTGAAGACAAAGGCAGCGCATTGGTTTAGTACATTAAAGGTGAGGCTATGTTTCTGTCTTTCGATTCACTCTCCACAGGACCAAAAACACAGAAGTCCGGGCGCACTAGATCTGTAGGAGTGAAACAAAATATTTTCACAGAGTGATTAAAAGCTGGACATAATATATTCCTGTCCATTCTTCTCTTCAATTCTCTTTCCGCCAGGAGTGGCCCCAGATACGACAGGCATCTCTGACCTATCAGGGCCCGACTCCCCGACCCCCGGAGGAGCCTACCGAGAAGCCCACTCGGCCACCACTGCTCCAACGCATTGTTCGTAGGCTTAAACTGTACTGGAATCCTCCCATAGAGGGTAATACCGACTACATCCGTTTGTCTCAATGGACCCACGCAGTGTATGTGGAGCACTTGTCCAGTAGAACCGAGGCTTTTGGTATTTCTTCAGTAACTTTTGGGTGATTGCCTCGCTCGTCTGTTTCTCCGTGTGCGTACAGCGCCCCCTCAGGAGACAGAGCCAGAGCCCTGGGAAGAGAGAGAAGTTTCTACAGTGGAGCTGTCCGTCAACACTCAGAACAGGAACCCTGTCCACCAGGTGAGAGGCAACGCGCGTGCTACACTATGATGAATGGGTAATTATTGGGAAGTAATCCCTGCGTGTCTCCCTCAGCGTGCAGAGGACTCCCTCCTGGTCTGCGTGGAGCCGGACTCGCTGACTGTGGGAGAGTTCATTAGCACCGGGTGAGCGAGCCCGCATTGTTGCGTATGCGGAGGTGCACGCTTGTGTTCTTTAATGGCACCAACTAACAGCACTGTCTGCCCCTCGAGTGCAGGAGTGAGAAGGCTCGGGACCCAACACTATGCACAGCCAATGGGCAGAAGCTGGAGGCCAGCGTGTGTAGACTCAATCTTCCCCAGGTCAGTCAGTCACTCCTGGTTGTGTCACTTTGTAATAAATAAAAAAGGTTTTACCCTATGTGTGAGACAGTTACCACCTACTAACTGCTGTTTTAACCTGTCCACAGGAAGGTGCTGGCTTCTACAACATTGATAACGAGGAGTATGAGGCCATGCCTGTGGAGGTGAGGTTGCTGCCACGGAAACTGCGTTTCTTCTGCAGCATGGAACGCAAACAGCAGCTGCTGTCACAGGCACCATGAGGTAGAAAAGGATGAGTGGATCTGGAG
>JAOVYW010000054.1:6185006-6206201 GCA_025775045.1 Hiodon tergisus | reverse complement strand
GGCCCCCGGGTTCGGCCCCCGGGTTCACCTCTGTGCAGGCTGTGCTCTTGGCCTCCCTTCCCATCACATCTTCCACTCTTTCTGGCCTAGCTCTCCTGCTGCCAAAGCAGGTTCCATAGGACCCTTTACACCCTGCTGTAATCTATTGTTTTGATCTTATTCAGAAGGAAAGTCCCTAATCATGGCAAAATAAACTTATAAAATAAACTCCTTTATAACTAAAACACTTATCTATGATGTGTTTTCAATTATGTACGACCTAACGCTCTTAATCAGGGTTTTAAACAACTCTCTTATACCTTGTACCACCCACGTCTTATTACACCTTAATCCAGATACGATTCAGACAAGATCCAGTCTTTTTACATTATCTTTTGCCCCTCATGAGCACTTATCATTATAATTAATAAATATAAAATTTTGATTCTGGCATTGGGCCCTCTTAACATGCATTTTGAATAGTGAACTAGCAGTTAACTGGTGTAAAACTAGTTTATATACATGCAATAGTGTCTTCTTGGTGTAATAGTTATGTTATCTTTAATTGTTTTCTTTGCCAGCCTGTTTGTCAGTGTCATGGCTTTCTGACATTCACATCCCAATACAGCCAGTGTCCCCGGTATACATCCCTACACCTGCAGTGACACAGCCAGCTTGGTTTAAAATGGGTAAAAAGCTATGGTTTCCTCTGAGGGAGGGTAGTTCCTTCTCTCATCCCTGGGGACACGCTTGTTAATGCAAATCGTTACCATGTGACAGCTAACAAGAGGGTAGCGCACATTTCTTTTTACTGCAGTTGAGTATGGTTTTTTAAAAATTTAAATCATAAATTTTTCAAATACCATGCAATCACATTCATTTTTAGCACTCAAATTATGCAGAGTTGCAACAGCGGGTAGATAAATATACTTTATTAGAGTGATATTTTACAATTGTTATCTCTTATTACATTATTTTATTGTTCTGCAGATGTTCTTAAACAGTGATTGACAGAGCTGAACATTTTTACATTCGTTTTTTAAATGTATGAAATACAGTCCGAGATTTCCCCTCTTCAAAGTCTGGTAGAAGACCAAAAGATGGATAAAGAAATTATTCCCAGTCTAATCCATCCAGCTAATCCCTTTTTAGGTGAATGGCAACGTCGAACACTCTTACAAAAAATGTGTTTTCCCTTTTGTTAAATATTTGTGAATTATCGTCATCATCCTTATAAGCAGGGACTTTGAGTGCCGCTCTTCATTTTAGCTGACATTCAGCAAACAGAGGCTTGGAATGCAGTCACCGGGTTCTGGAACCCCTGACAAGACGCTTACACACAGAAACATTCGACACGGGATACACTTAGGCTGTCCTCAATTCGATTTCCCTTATAGGGAAGTGGTTCGGTCTTGTCCACTTACTATGCCTGGTTCATTGAGACAGTGGTGAAGAAGTCTTGCATCATCTTTACTCCTCATAGCTGTACTGTAGGGCATTTGGTACTCTGTATAAATTGATCCCAATTAGAACACCTACCATCCCTTAAAAGGTCAGATGTGCTCCAAGCTTAAACAATGTAGGCTGCCTTAGTCTGAAAAAAACTAGCAAACCATACTCCAGTTTGGGGACAGAGTTGCACATGCAACCAGAAAAAACTTAAATGATCACATTGCATGTTCATGCTGTTAATGTTGGGAACATTTAAAACCAAGCGCATGTATACTTAAAATAAAGCAATAAACCTAGTAGATTGGATGCCAAGTGTTGTAAAAAAAAATACATAAAATTCCTGCTACAAAAATAACTTCCCTTTTTTCCACACCAAAAGAAAATTGAACATTTTTACCTTATAATTTAACAAAAGAAGTAAAAGGAAGAGACATGAAATATCCCTGATTGGGTGCCATTTCATAGAAGTCCATGGTTAGTATACTGGGGATCAAGACACAAGGCTTCACAAAATTCATCAGGTGAGGAAACGGAAAAGAAAACCGTAGGCAACACCCCTCAGAGAGAAAAACACATTACTGATCTGTAATATCGCAGAGGAGTAATTAGTTAAAGATGGGCTTCCCCAATGCGTTTCCCCACCGAGGTGGTTTGACATTCGGGTTCCATAGGGAGTAGATCATGAGGACCAGGCGACACGCAGAACCAGCTTTACTTTATGAATGATTTAACGGCACGTTCCAAGGGGACATGAATCAAGGGGCAAACCCTGGTGGGGGAGGGAAAGTCCCAGAGAAAGTCTCATGAAGGAGTGCTACGGACAACAGGGGTTGTCAATGACCAGCATGGCATCGATGCCGTAGACCTCCAGGAGGTCAACCAGAAAGCAGCGGTCACCATGGGGGTCCAGTCCCATGGCTCGCACGTGCTCCTCGGTCAAGGTGGGATCCGCGCTGCTGGCCACCTCGGACAAAGTCTGAAATATTCGGTTATTCTGCTCCATGAAGAACCTGGCGAGGAGAATGTAAACTTCAACAACCCTGCGCTGACCAGCCTAATCTGAAGTCCAGGTGGAAGAGCCCTGATGTTGGAAATGCACATGTTCTGGCCGGGATGACCTATACTCACAGGATGAAGAGGTCCTCTTCACTGGAAGTGCAGTCTCCATCCACCTCTTGTGAGTAAAACAGCATCTGTCTAAAGACACAGCATCGCACCACCTTTAGTACAAACTTCCCCCTGGTCCCTATTCTGGTCATGGCTTAAAACTGGCTCAGTAATACCTCTGCTCACAGAGCTTCCTGTACTTCTCTCGATCTGCGCTGTTCAGACGAAGCAGCGGCTGCAGGCTCGCCCGGTGCGTCTTCACGTTCTGATTGTCCACGTAGACGTCGTACAAGTCCTTCTTCTCCTCAAAGATCTTCTCCGTGGTGCCTTCAAAACACGAGTGACGCCACACTCGTCAGTGGAGGGGGCCCTCCAGGCACGCAGGCCAACACACGAGAGCCAATGCACAAAACTCACAGGCCACGTACGAAAGCTCCGTCTCCAGGACGGCAATGTCGGCCACGTTGACGTAGAAGAAGGGGCGGAACTCGGGCACCGACACACCCACTCCGGGGAGCGAGACATTGGCTAGGCAACAGCAGCAGTACACTGCAGAGCGTAAAAGAGGACTGGGTTCAGGGCAGAAGCATCGAGTCGCTCACACAGACACTCCCGTTTACTCTGCACAGCTTCTCACCTCTGTAGCAGACTACTCCGACAGGCGGGGGCGAGAAGATGAGGATGCGCTTCCTAAGCAAGGCAAACTTCCACAGCACCATTATCTGTTCCCCGAAGAAGCGGGTGAACTGGGACATGCAGCCAGCCGGGTGCGTGATCTGCAAGGGAGGAGGGGCGGCACCATCACCGACACGTCACTCTCGTCTTCCGAAATTTCTTATCGTCGTCCTCGGTGGAACTTTATTTAAGATAATGTTAGCGCGGTAATATTTAGCAGGAATGAAAGTTACCCGCCTTCATCTCTGGGTGCATGCTGCAGCGGTTGGGAGCAGGTCCACTGGCACTGATTGGGCCGACGGTGACCAGGCCGTTCCCACTGGGGGGCAGTACCGCCTTCTTGTCCTCGTAAAAGGCTTCCAGGGGTGAGTACTGTCCTGGACACTGCAGCTGGTGCCTGCAAAAATACATTACACAAGGCTGTGCGTTACCGATGAGCATCACGTGGAACATTGTCTCGACCTAAGAGTAGCTGGCGGAAAACTGCAGCAAAACAAGTCAGGGGGAAAACGGGCCCATTGCTAGGATTAACTCTCAGTTTAGGCCAGTCAGTATAGGTAGGAAATCCAATAATACTAATTTTAAATCGTGAGCCCCAAAAGCCGTAAATCAGCAGAAATCTGTTTGGGCGTCTGGGAGTTGCTGCTGAGGAACAGCTGTCCTGTGTGGAGCAACAAAGGAATTTCCTTGCAACCTGAACACAGCCACAACCCTAAGCACATGCCTTCACTAAAAAGTCAACTGACTTTTCTCTCCAAGCACAGGCCAGTGCCCAACGTGTTTTCCTATCGCTAAACCGAAAGATTACATGCAAAAGCTGATTATAAACTGGAAGGAAGGGGGGAGACAGGCTTGGAAAGAGCAGCCGATGGGAACTCAGAGACCCAGGTGGAGAGTGCTACTTACCTAACCTGATTTTCCAGGAAAGGCATGTATCGATAGAGCAGGGTATATGAGGGGGACAGAATCCCCACCGACTTCATGCGTGCCCCCCTCTCCAGCTCGCTCTCCACCGGCATGTTGGCGAAACAGGCCAGGCCAAAGTAGCAGCCTTTACGGAAATATCTGAAGCAAGAAAACGTATTTCAACGCACTCGCAGAGTGTTAAGCTGTGAACGGTTAGGTTTGTCCAAAGCGAGGGACTCTTACATGAAGTCACTGGGAATTCGGTGGGAGCCACTGGCCATGGACTTGAACTCAACTCCTTCCAGGTTCACGTCTTCGGGCAAGCACCATTCCACCATGTTACCTTTCCACAAAAAACAAAACCTATTATTACTGTATCTAAAAATTACATCATTGCCGTATCAATTTCTTATGTTTGCACAAATAAAAAAATAAAAATGCATCACTGTTTCTCCCTCCCTTCCTTCCTTCCTCACGTTTATAGACACTCTCACAGAATCATAAAAAGGGGAAGTTTGTGGTCAGGAGAGTTGTAAGCTGCCACAGAGGTTAAAGACGCCTAGCTTTCACCATTCAGCACAGTGGCAAAAGGCACCCCCGCTTGGCTTTTACCCATCAGAGCCATAAATAACGGACGGGTGAGGATTGCGTGTCCCTGGGCGCCCAGGTGTGGAACTGTCCCGCCACCGCACACCAGTCTCTCCGAAGGCATTCACTTCTAAACATCCATCGGAGCGGAGAGTAACGTACCTATTACCTAGTGCCGGCAGACGAAGAAAGGAAATGCGTGTGGAGATGATGAAAGTAGAAGCTGGCCAAACTTGGTCGGCTAATTTGAGGGAAATGCAGAACAAACGAACCGCTGTAAAATTTTGCCACTCTCCCACGTTAACCGTCACTCCTTAGTGTATAGGCATAAGGCACAAGGCCTACGAAGACTGAACTGAATCCTCTTCCCTCCATCCCAGTTAAAGTCTTCTTCAATATTGCTCTTTCCACGTTCCTTCAAAAGGTGACTCAAACATCTAACAACACTGAGGATGCCGGGGGTGACCCATTGACACTACCAGTAAAACGGCCGTCCGCGTGGGCCGTCGGCCCAGCCGAAGCAGGGTCGCCTTTGGCCAGACAGTGTGCTGAGAGGACAGGACAGAGAGCCATTTAAAATATAAACAAACAAAACAAGCAAGGACATTGGAAGGACGGGTGATGGGGAGTGACGTGGAATGCTTTTCTACCGCTGGAGAATTTTGTTTTCTTTCCAAAAAACCAAACATCGCATTGTGTCCCTTAGTCATTTACCTTTAGCTCACCGAGTGATTATTTGATGACGTTTTGAATTCCTGTTTCGTTTTTTAGTGTCAGAATCTGAATGAGTTCCGAATGTAACATTTAGGACAGCAATTAACTATTTTATTTTTAAGATTAACTGTACATACATATTGATATTAAAAGTAAGTATTTCAAGCAAAGTAATCCTTAAGTTCTACTAAGGACGTAGAAATCTTGGTAAGCCATTTCTGTTTCAAACGTGTCCTACTCACCATATCTCGTGTCAAAGGTTACCACAAAAACTGCTACGATTTGGTCTTTTTCCTCCCAATTTACTGTCCTGTAATCTTTTGCAGTCACCGCTTTCGAGCCGACAGACCTGTAATACTCTTTATCGGAACTGTCCCGTCCTGGTTCACTGCAGGCGTCGCCTGATGGTGAAAATGTATCTTCGCCAACGACAGCAGCGAACACCGCAAGACCACCTGGGCTCGTGCTCCATCCTGTGCCGGGAGCAGTGCTACCCAGCGCCCGGCGATTTGCAGGTACTAAATCAGACGCATTATCTTTCTCTAGCAACGGAGGCAATTGAGTGGTTTCGGTCGACGGAGCCTCTTCCCAGTCGAGCAGCGGTGCTCGGTCCGACTGCTCTACCATCCTGACTTATCTATGTAAACGTAAAGACAGCTGTCGTTGATGCACTAACAGTTGTTATTACAAATAATAATCGCCTAAATGTTTATCGCTAGTATTAGAACACTACCTGAATACAAAACCGTTTCCCTTCCCATTACACGCCTTTCTTTTATTGTTATTTATTAATAAGCACCGCCCGTTAAAACGTAGCTATGAAAGTAGCACCAATCCGCCCGGTGTTGGCAGGCAGTGTTTTGATGACGCTAAAGTCACCAATCTTCAGTTCATGTGGGTTCATTAGCATTCAATGTTAAGTCACCAATAATTATTTAGTTTTCCTTTCTTAGTTTCTAATTAGAATTCCGTAATCAGGATTAAAGTGACCAAGATGTGAACTACAGCATTTTTAAAGATTTTTAACATCCTGGTAAACTCAATTTCTCTAAGTGCGTACGTCCATGCATGAAGGACGTTTAGTGCTACCAATGTGGGCTGAGAGTTTTCATAAAAGGGCGGTACGTTTGGTTCACGTGTTTCTATTGAAAAGGGGCTCAGGTAATTAGAATACTTCGCGCGAATTTCAAGCGTTGTGCGGAGTCTTGCCCTTGGGAAAGTAAGTAACCAAGATCTGTTGTATTATAGTGAAAACGAAAGCCTACGCCCTGTTGTTTTGGTTTAACAGCTAAATAAGGAATAATGCTATTATTAGGCCTCTAACAAGCTCAAGAACTACCCTAATGGTCTGCTATGGATTTTCTTATTTGGAGATTAACAAACTTCTACGTGCATGGTTATGTAGCCGTTTTTTAGTTAATGTTGGAACGGCATATGATTCTTATCATAGAAGCTGCTTTAATGTTAATCGTCTTTGTTCGTCTTTTTAAAAATCGTGTGTAATACTACAATTCTATTTTGTAATCCCTTAGCTAGTCAAAATCGCATCATGTGAACAATAAGGCAATGAATTAATCATACTAACGACTGATTGTAGACCTGTGTTATGTAGTTATGTCTCAAATAATACCATGACCAACCACTGCTGTTACATTTCCTCGAGTTAATGCTTTTTAATCAGCTGCGGATAATGTTGGGGTCCGTTTAATTATACTTTATTCGCTGGTTGTAACTAATGAGGTGTTTGCTTGCACATGCTCGTTTTTGAGACACGTTTTAAATGTCTAGTCGACTAGTTGGATACTTTAAGAATTTTTTTTTACATAACGCCACTGCTGACGGTTGTCCGTGTGCCACAGTGATGGAGGCAGTTGGTGACAGGATGGTGCAACAGCTGGAGTTCTCCAGCTGTGGAGAGGAGGAGAGCAGCGACAGCGGCCTGGATGACTGGAGTGTCAAGAGCAATCGGAGTCCCAGCTTGGTCTGCAGGACCCCCAGGACGCTGCGTCATCGTGCCAGGAGTGCACATGTCTCCCCTGGCCCCCCGGACACACCTCTGCACTACGCCACCTGGAGGAAGCTTAGGCTCTGTGACTCGCCCAGTACGCCAAAGGTTAGGACGTGGCTTGGTTGTGTGACGACGTCGTCGCCGTGCCGTGCTGGTGTCGGAGCGAGTTACAGGTATGCCCTTACGGCTCTCTTACAGAGCCTGTTGTCCAAGTCGGCCCAGCCCAGCTCCAGTGGAAAAGTGTACCGGAGTCAGAGGGCCCTACGCTTCACGCCTGCCTCTAACCCCTCCCACCACAGCAGTGTGCCCTCTGTCAATGTCAACCCCTTCACTCCCAATACGTACCACGGCAGCAGCAAATGCAACAAAAGGAAGTGTCCGAGTAGTGATGAGGACGGTGATGAGGCAAGCCAGCTGAGGTAGTGAACTGTTGTGTGTCTAGAGAATTATTTTTGCCTAGACAGCAGAAGGATCATTTAACAAAGAAATTATACTCTTCAACCCCCTTGTTAGAGTGAAGGGGAGTCTAACCTCATCAGCTGACAACGATGAAGCTTTCTTGCCTTCTACGGTAAGATCTGTTTTGTAGTTGCTTGTGAGAGGATTTGGAGGCAAGCGGAAAGATTCTTGGGTCCTTATCCCTCTTCTGTAGTTATATTTCTCCTCACCCTTTCGTATTGATCTGCTATGGCTGGACATCTGTAGCGTTTTACGGACGCTGTTTAAGATTTCCGATGAATTTGATTGACCGGATGACTTGCACCAGAAAGCTAGGTGCTGCATATGAAATTAGGCAGAATGAAAGCCAGCAAACAAGAGGCACTCACGGAGGACTAATAACGCTACGTTTCCCAGCACGTCTGTCCCTTCTCGCAAACCCTGACTCTGCTGCGCCAAATCTCCCAGTTGTCCGCCATGTCCTTTTCTAGAAGCCGGCGGTGCGGGCCTCCACGCTGACACGATACGAGAGCGAGTTTTTGGAACTGGGCTGTATCGGTGTGGGCGAGTTCGGCACCGTGTACAAGTGCGTGAAGAGGCTGGATGGCTGCCTCTACGCCATCAAGCGTTCCCGCCGACCCCTGGCTGGCTCCGCCAATGAGTGAGTCTCTACGGCGTGACCCGTTGGGGCCCCTGAGTTGGCAGAGAACCCCAGCTTAAAGGTCGCTGCCTTCATTCTATAATAAAGTGGCTGCCTTTTTTTATTGTAAATGTTTTACAATTTCTCAGCAAACGCTCTGTTGATGCTCATCTTTATCTTTTATGAAAAGGGTCTGGAGTGTTGTTCTCTTCTCCCTAGGCAGCTGGCCCTCAAAGAGGTGTACGCCCACGCTGTGCTGGGTCATCACCCCCATGTGGTGCGCTACTACTCTGCATGGGCTGAAGACGACCACATGATCATTCAGAACGAGTACTGTGAGGGTAAGCTGGGGCATTCAATAAGTTCTCCGAAATCTGTTCGTGTTCGTTACTCACTGAAATAAGAGCTTGTTGATGAAACGGCATGACCCCCACGTGCCTTCACCCGTATTGTCCAGGCGGGAGTCTCCACGACGCCCTAGCAGAGAAGACCGCATGCGGCCAACTGTTCCTGGAACCAGAATTGAGGGAACTCCTGCTTCAAGTCTCCATGGGTCTCAAGTACATCCACAGTTCTGGCCTTGTCCACCTGGACATCAAACCCAGTGAGATGGACATTCCCTTCCTACAGTAAACTTCTGTTTGTTTTCTCTGATGGCTGGATTTCTCTGAGTAAACGCTGAACGACTCTGCAGGCAATATCTTCATCTGCCGACAAGCCGTTCCGAGAGCTGGGGGTGAAGAGGAAAGTGATGATGATAATGACGAAGGTAGCCGCTCTACAGGGGTGGTGTATAAAATTGGTATGTGCTGCACATTCAAATGTCTTTTGGCAGTTCTCCTAGCTTTGATTCTGGCACCATCATACACTTGTTCCAAAGGTGGTTTCTCTGTACATTTTGGCTGTCTGCCGTTGTCCTCCAGGTGACTTGGGTCATGTGACGTCAAGCAGCACCCCGCAGGCAGAGGAAGGGGACAGTCGTTTCCTGGCCAGCGAGGTTCTGCATGAGGTGTGGTCCATGGTGGTTGCACGCAGGGGACAGATTTCCTCCCACCTTCCCATGCATCATTTTATTTTTTATTTTTTTGCTCTCCCCCTGTTCTGCAGGATTACACTCACCTGCCCAAAGCTGACATCTTTGCCCTCGGCCTAACGATGCTGCTGGCAGCGGGGGTGCCCGCGCTCCCTCCGAACGGGGATGAGTGGCACCGCCTGCGCCAGGCACAGCTGCCTCCACTGCCACAGGAGCTCTCGCCTGCTTTCTACAACCTTCTCCAGGTAAGATGTCCGTCCTGCGGGGGCATGTTCATATGTTAAGCCTGTGTTCCAGAGGCTAGTCTCTTGCAGTTATCTCGGTCTATTTGGACTTGTAGGCAAAATGATTGGTGTGGGGAATCATTAAGGGAATCCAATAATTTTGTCCGAAGAAATGGATATTCACGTGAATGCATAGACGCAAGTATTGAGTTGGAGTTTGTCTCTTGTTTGAGATGCTGCTGGACCCTGAGCCAGTCCTACGACCCTCAGCGTCTGCGCTGTGCAGACACACCCTGCTCCGAAGGGAAGGAGCCGGGAAGACGGCAGCTCAGCTACGCATAGAGCTCGGCGTGGAGAAGTTCAGGACCGCGGTGCTGCAGAGGTGAGGTAGCACCGTGGAAAGAGCATGTACCGCATATGTCACCACCTGGAGAAGCTGCGTGCTGAGGGATTATTATCATTTTGTCCACCAGGGGGTGTCATTTAGATATAAACGCACAGACCAGCATATTGAAAGAGGTTAAGCATTTTTTATTTTTCCTCCTCTCCCTCCACTCCCCATGTTAGATGACAAATCTCCTGTTTCCAACTTGCTCAAGACAATGGGTTGTGGACGTCATGTGTATGATCTCCTAATCCTGGTATTTAGTAACTGGTATAACACATGGTGACTGTTCTATGGATTGCCTGACACAGGTTCTGTTTACATGACATTCCTACATGGTCTTCCTACCAATATACAGTATATTTCTTCATCCATGGGTGCCAAGGAATGTTTGTCATTTTCCATATTCTAATTGATATCCCCTTCACCTCTCCCCAATCTCCGTAGAGAGCTCCAGGAGGCCCGGCTGGCGGCCCTGTCTCCCCTGCAGCCCCTCCCATCCGCGCTGTCCCAGTCTTCCCAGACAGGTTCCCTCCCCAGAGTCGGTCACCGACTGGTTGGTAGGAAGGTGGCCAGATCCATGAGCTTTGGTTGTCCTGGCTATTGACACCCCCACCTGCCAAAGGGACACAACTCACTGGGAGTCTGGCTGGTGACTAAATGCTCTGCACATGTTGCTTTCTCGTTTGCTTAGGTAAGGTATTAGACGAGGCAGATGCCATGTGAAAACTGTGAACATGACATGGAGAACGCCGAGCTGTTTCCTGTTGATGTCACTTCCGTGGCTCTTTGTGTATAGTATGGTTTGGCACAGAGCGAGGGAGCGTGTGAAAATCTGGACAACAGAGTTGGAGAAGGAAGGAATCGTGAGCGGAAATGTGTTTAGGAAAATCTTTTACTGCTGTGTAGTCGGTTAAATAGAGGATATTTAATACCGCAGGAGATGTAACTTGTACACCCTCCCTCTGTCAATGCAGTGAGGTTCTGCCATTTGCTTCAGATGGTATCTGTGCCCCTTATGTGAAATTCTGGCCAGATTATCTCACTTCTGAAATGTAAGTGAAGGAATTAGTCTGAACACTGAACTTCTATTAGTTTTAACTTTTTTTTAAAGTGCTTTTTAATGTTTTTAATAATGTAAATAAACTTATTTTTATTGAAAGCATTTTTTGAATGTGCATTGTAAGCTTTTGCTTTTTCAAACACTTTTTGAAGGTATGCTAAATATTTATTTGGTTGGGTAAACAACCTGCCTGTGCATTAGCATATGTTTTCTCTGACTGAATATGAAACTGGCTTTATCAGTGCATGCGGGAAGGAAATCTGAAACCGAACTTCACACGACCGATGTTCACCAGTGAGATGCCAGCGAGACACTTTACGATGTAGTGCCAGAATTTTTTTTTTTTTTTTTAGTCTTAAGTTTGGACTCTATAGAAGTCTTGGTTTGTTTTTTGCCCGGACAGCAGTCTGAGTCTTCTCTGTGATACAAGTTTAGTCATAGACTGGGAGAAACAACTCTTTGCTGCACGACTGAACTGCACTGTGCGTTTCAACCAAAAAGGGAAGCCATGCTTTGCTCCTTCTCCCTGCACTTATCACCAGACTGCAGCCACTTTGTGTTTGTGGGCAAAAGTCAGGAAGAGGGGGCCCTCCACAACAAGGCGTGTGCTATCTGTGCACATCTGTCTGTGGGGGAGGCTCTGTAATGCCCACAACTCTAGTCATGCCGGCGGCCACAAGATTACTTTGTCCTCAGCTCAGTTTTTAAAAATGCGTTTAATGCAAAGCTGAGAAAGGGGTTGGGGTCCCTGAAAGTGTACAGCAATTACTTGAGTAATGCTTGAATAAATTCTCTGTAGCATGTGAGGGCCGAGAGCAGTCAGAGAACACGGCATTGGGGGAGGGTTTAGACCTTTTATTTGTCATATTTTTGAACAACTTCAAAGATTATACTCAACAAAAGACACGCCAAAACAAAAAACTACCAAAAACTCTCCCCTGAGCAAGATTTGCTGGCTCTGCTAAAGGGCTTACGATGGTTGGCACCTGAGTTTGATTACCATCAGTGGATTCACACTCGGGTACACCAAGACGCCAAATTAAGGACAATTTCCCCTTCCAGTCATTGTCCTGTCGGGGAGTGAGTGGCTGCGTGCCAGTCTCATTTTGGATTAGGTTTGTATTAGATCACTGTCTTTATACTTTCCCTTTCCCGGATTTATAGAGGCAGCCGTTTTTATCCGTTAAAATTATTAGAAAAAACGCATACAAACCTTGGATAGTAGTACTAGGACTGATTTAATAGCAGCGAGGTGCCGTTGTTTTGCAAGGTACCAACTGAGTCACGTCGTTTACAGGAGGAAAAATACCTTGTGATTCTGAGGGTAAATTTAGGGGAAAATTATAGCTGGGATTACCAATTTTCCGCAAAAACAAGGAAAGTGGAACAATAAACTTTAATCGTTGCCCTAAACTTGGGGATTTCTAAACTAAAACGCGAATTATTTTCCATGTACTATCCTTTCTTTTAGACCCTAATGATATTAAGAACCTTTTCACTTATTTAGCTTAAGTTACACAAAACTCATTAGTTCCCCTATCATAGGTGGTTCACCCTGAGTTTGATTACATACAAATATTCCTAATGAAATTTACTGTTACCGTCTACAAAACACATAGCAACTATTAATTTAGAGGACAACGTGGGTTCCGTTAAATATTATTATATATATATTGTTAGTGGAAAACCACCTCGCTGAAACTACCGAAAGTAAGAGCCAGCGGAAGTCACTTATGACTGGTGTTACAGCATCCACTATAAAAATAAAAGTTCCTATACCAGTTTTGAAAGATTGATCTGAACATTAACCAACGGTAGATAGCTAGACAACCAATCGGGAGTAAGAGCAGCTAGCAAACGACGTGTTGTGGGTGTCACGCAATTTCCTTTAATTTTCGCTAATCAGCTGACGTAATTTTTAGTCGCTGTGTGTTGACTGTTCGGATGGAGTACCATTAGTGTTGGTCGTTGTTTCGGACATAAATAAGTGTACGGATTGTTATATGCTTCGTGTAAAAGTTAATTTTAATTCAGGTATACTTCATTTAGATTCATTTTAACCGGTCTGTTGTGGAAATTTCTGGTAAGAACGTAGCAGTAGCCATTTAGCAGTAGTTTGACGTGATTAGCTTCTGGTGGTCATTAAACTTGGCAGCGAAAAAACATCCTTTAAAAAAGGAAAGTAAACCTTTGCTGTTGAACTGTTTATATATCGAAAGTAAAGTGTGTAGTTTTTACTTTTTGGAATAATAAAAACACTGTCTTCTATGGGGAAATGCACTACCCATTACATAATTGTTTATTTATGTAGTGCAAAAATGTTTTATGACTTATGCATAAATTATCGACACTTAAGTGGCCGAAATATCGCATAGTTATTTAGATGTTATTTATCAGTATGCTTTATTTGGGTGTCCCCCGGTAGAGAATGATAACAATTTTGTCCTATTTGCTCTGAATGCGTGGACAGTGAGACCCAAAGCGAGTCAGACGCAAGCTACAGACCTCTCAGCCAACGCAGATGGGACCCGACGCATCTTTGGTCCTTCTGGCTTTCCTCAAGCAGCAGGGCGGTCCTAACGAGGAGTTCACAAGGGAGCTGCAGTCGCTGGAGCTGGAGCTGACCCGACATTGTGACATTATTTCGAATGGCCTGGTTGGGACCAGTGAGGATGGGGAACTGCAGACAGATGGGTACTCCCCCACTAGTTTTCTGGACTTGTTCGACATGCAGCCCGAGATCCAGCCACTCCAGCCAGGTTAGGGGATTTCTGATACCTCCTAATGGTGGGAGAATTCTGGTTTACTTAATTTTACTCAGTGGTTTGATTTGAGGCTAGTTTCTTGTGGAAGCAGTAGATTGTACTTTTTGTTCTACAAAATAGGAGGGACTTTTCCTTAACCTTATTAACAAAAGGGCATGTCACAATAGTAACGTTGGGTATATGTGACCATTCAGCTTCTTGTCTAAATCAACAAATGTGTAAATGTGGATTTACTCAGCATCCACCGGTTAGCACCTATTATTTTAGGTTCAGCTGTGTTCTGTAACACAACCTCAAGTCTCTAGAAAGGATATATGCCTTATAAAGGATATTGTCTCTCTCTCCGTTCGTCCATCATTTGGGTTGTCTGCCTGTCCAGGGAACCCCCAAGCAGAGGAGGCCCTGAGGAATGTGGCAGCAGAACTTATTATGATTGCCGACCAACTGGAAAACCACATGGTCTCCCAGGCCACTCGGAGGCTGGCCGACAGACTTGCAAAATCTTCCAAAAAGGTGCATGTGTGAGAGAGAGTGACTCTACGTCTTCAATAGTAAATATTGATAACTCTGACTCATCTGTTGTGGTTACACTGCAACATCACAGGTTCCTCCGTATACTCTTGCCTGCAACAACACGATCATACGTGGTTTTTGGGAACAAGGTCTGGGTTGACCGCACAAATGCATTGTAACGCGAGCGTGGGGGAGAGTCGTGACTGCAGTTGTTTTCTGTGTGTTGCTCAGGACTGGGTGGCCAACCTGTCTTTGGAGGTGGACGAGGCGCTGAAACGGGGCCTTGGCCCGGGTCTGGAGCAGCTGCCCAAGGAGCGCGTGCTGCTGGCCTTCACCATGACGCTTGTCAAGGGAGTGTGTGAGCGCGCTCCCAGCCTGCTGCGCGAACTCTTCGGTACGGCACTGCAGTACTTCAACTCTGCCCTGGCGCAGTGACTTGCACGTGGCCGCACGTGGCCGCACGGCCCTGGTGAGCAGCGTCATTCAGCAGCCTGCTAACTCTCTCGTTCCTGACCGTTCTACCAGATCTTAAAAGAGGGGTTAGTGTGGGGCTGGTTTAAAAATAAAAAAATAAATATGCACTGGAATGTTTAGTTTTCAGGATTAATTGTGTAATTTCTGGGTTTTTGTTGGTGATTCTGGGAATTTGCTAGCTTGGAAACTGCTATTCTGGTTTGTCTTGCGGTGTGCAAGATGTGAGTACTCCCATCACACAATGGGGTTTTTGGATGGGGTTTCAGAGGTTTTATTTTTGTATTGACAGGGGCCCCCACTCCCGTGAGTTGTTGTAAAATCCACAACATAGGCACTGACGGTATGAAATATTTGTGTGATTTCACATGAACGTTTTATTTTAGCTACTATAATCAACCAATAAGGAACTAGACAACAGAAAAATCTCACATTTGATCGGTTTTTAACTTCTGCTGAGTGGTGTGAGAATAACACTTTGTTGACATAATCCCAGTTATGTTAAAACTGTCGAGACATTTAGATTGGTTGTATTTATTTCACAATCGCCAGTTTAAAAAGTTATGATCTTGTGAACTCTGCGAATTCTGTATGTTAAAAGGTTGGTTTCAGTATGTGGCATTTAATTGTTAAAGAGTAAAAAAGCAAAATGACTGCATTCCAGTTTGCTGTTGTCTTTTATTTGTGTGCGCTACATAATTCAATTCAGTTATATTTCTGTTTAGATTAGTTTAAAATAAACAAGAAAATTACAAATATGTTTTATGGCGTTTGTCTGGAGCACAAAGACGGTACCTTTCTTGTAATTAAGTGTGTTAACAGCTGGGTGTCAAAACAGAAGCCACTCCAGATTGGACTTAACTTTGTATCAATCACATACGGAGAAAGGTATCTGGTTTTAAGTATTTATTTCCTTGTAATTCCTGGTTTGGTTTTTAACGGAAACTGTACATTTAGGAAACTCAGTACAAAGTGAGAAGCTGGGACTCCTTCTGATCTATACAAACTCCTGGTTTTAAAATAAAGAATGCTCCCCCCCCCCAAATACGCTGAGTATAAGAGTCCAATGTTCAGTCCATGTTCAATCAACAGACAAAACATGGAAGCATCCTTATACATTTCGATGAAATGAAAAACGCAACAGTCAAAACGAGGAAAATCAACAGTCGTCGCTCCTTTCTCCATTCGCGCGTCCAGGCTGCCCATCAGGCATGTTGGGTCACGGCGGGTGGACTGCTGGACAAAATCCACCCCGTGCGGGAGGAGACCGCACGTCTCCTGTAAATCGCTGAGCCGCTGTGAGGGAGTGGACTTTAGACGCGGTTTAATGTGAAAGTGAAGTTTAAACTGAGAAGGTGCTGGAGTTTTACGCCTCAACGTCAGTTATAGTTGTAGACCCCTTAGCAGTGACATCCTGGTTAAAAAGGGTTTTCTTTCTTCTCCCCCATACAAATGAGCCTTCTGTTTTGTTAACTTAATTCACATTGTACAGGAAAATGAATATAGCTAGTCTGAACAGACATATTTTCGGTCTGTTTTTGAGTTCCACAGAAAGAACGATAACCCAAAAAAAAAAAAAATCAGCTTTCATTAGGTTTACTTTCTCTTTTCTAGTGATTGTCAATAACCGTGATAGTGTTCATGTTTCTGGTTAATTTATTGGTAGTTTTGTGGTTTTTCCTCTCCTATTATTAATCAGTTTCCCATTGAGACTGATGCATGTGGAGTCATTGCTTGGACAGTAAGGGACAATCATTTGGAACATGAATTTCCCTGCAGCTCTGAGTCAGTTCCTTGTGGCTTTGCTTCTTTAGCTGTGCAGATCCCTCTACAAGGTAGGGAGGACGTTATTGTGTTGGAGCAGGTCGACAGCTGTCCAGGGTGGAATATATACGGGATAAATAGTACCACAGCGGACTCTACTGAGCTGTTTGAGAGAATTGGAGAAGCTTGGCAGTCGTTTATGTTCCTCTTGACGCAGTGAAACGGCAGTTCTGGTAACCGGGGAGTGTTTGCTTTTTCTCTCACACCGTCACCGGGTGATTTTGAGTTTTAAACCTCTGTCTTTATGCTGTGGGTGTTGTTCAGTGTTCTCTGGGCACAACAAAAAAGATCTGACACAATGAAGCTGACGTCTGATTTGTTTTTGAGGATGTGTGCGTATACATTGTTTGGCAGTGAAGTCCCGTTTAACAGAAGAGGGAAGCAAACAACTGAACAGGACCTGGAGTGCTGGGGATAACTACACATCAGTTACCGCCAGCTCAAACCGCTGCGCGACGGAGAAATTGAGACTTTGTTCCAGCTGCAGAATGTGGTATGAAGGACGTACTAGCAGTTAAGTGGGAAGAAAAGGAGACGGCTGAGAGGAACACAAAAACAAGGAATCAGGATTTCTCGACAGCTGCTGGCCAGCGATAAGCCGGGACAGGAGCGTGGCGTGCCTCAGCTACTTCCTCCTGTAGAGAAAGGCTCCGTATGCCATCACCGCAGCGATGGCCACCGCCGCCGCCCCGCCATACAGCAGGGTGGGGAGCTCCGAGCACGGGGCCGGCTTCGGCTCAGTGTGTACGGGGGGCTCTTGGGGCGGGATAACGGGGGGCTCTCGGGCTTGGGATTCTTGCTGCGCCTCCTGGCAGGGCTCTGCTCGGAGATCCACTGGGGGGCACTCCTGCATCGGAGATGCCAGCGCAGCCTCCGGCTCCAGGGACAGAGGCAGGTCTTGGGCAGCTGGTGTGGGTTCTGGCGCCGGTACTGGCACTACAGGGGCTGCAGCAGGGGAGGGAGGTCGTAGCTCACGAGCCGGAGAGGGGCTGGGGGGCGTCTCTTCGAGGTCCAGCTCCTCCACGGACAGCAGGGGCTCTGGCGCTTCAGAGGCCTCACCGGCAGACGTGCCCATCTCGGTTCTGAGCTCTGCCAGCTCGCTCTCGCTCCCCAGCACACTCATCAAGCTCTCCTGGAGCTCCACCCCAGCCTCCAGCAGCTCCGCCTCCTCTCGCTCCACATGGACGATATCCGAATTGGAGGAGTTGTTTTCGCTGCGCTCCTCAGCCAGGGCCCCGCCCTCGTTGCTGTCCAGGCTCTTGGCGTCCTCGGGGTCCATGATGCCCACCTGCGCCCAGGACTCGGTCCCCGCCAGCGACACGGGCAGGCTCTCCGTCTGCCAGGAGCTGGGGCTACTGTTGTCTCCAAGGCCCAGGAGCGATGCCGGGGGGCTCAGCTGGTCAAGTGGCTGGTCCCCAGACAGGATGTAGATGTCGTTGCTGTCCTCCGCAACAATCACACCCGGGTCCTCTTCCTCCAGACTGAACACTGTGCCCTGGGAGTAGAGTAGAAGGGACCGTTAACACATTCACCTTACACAAAAACCCCTTACTGTATACACCCACCCCCGTATCAGTCAGGTCAGTTTTGATTTTGCAAAGCAAACCAACAAGCGTCTTAAATTCAAGCTTCACAATCCCACACTGATGTCAACAAAGATCACTGATGCAGCAACGTTTCCTTCCAGTCACTTGTAAGGGAACAGAAGCCGCCAGCGGTTAGCGAGATCCGTGGCCCTGTGCTTCAGTCTTCTTTGCGATCTCGTTTGTGTGTACTTTCCACTATCTCAGACACTGAAACTGAAACCGATGGATAACCAGCTAAGATACCACAGCATGGTGGCAGGTTTATCCTCCCAGATATGCCCAGATACACAAGTTTATCTCTTTTGGGTAGCCTGATCCCTAGTGTTTACAAGCTGGTATAACACGTCACATGTTCTCGGTTAGGTTAGGTACGACGACAGAGAATCTGCAATGTTATTGTAGTCCGTTGGTCAGCAAAGGCTTTTGGCCAGATTGACTTAACTTAGCATGTGACACTATGTATTTATGAAACCTAAGTTTTTCTTTGTAGAACAGTCTGTAATTCAAAATCAATTGTGCAAAGAAAAATTTATGAAATCCATAATAATGTATTATTATAGGCATAGATTATACAAACTCGAGAGATATGACAATTTTGAATTATTGGATTACCACTATAATACCGGTGGTTCACTGGTTAGCTTTGGGGCTTAAGTGTTCGTGTGGGTTTCTCCTCGAGTGCTCTGGTTGGCGAGTTAGGTAGAATGGCTCCTACAAAATTGGCACAGTCTCTTGGCCTGGCGTTCCTTCCTGGGCATACCCTGCCTCATGCTCTCTGCCTGCAACCATGAATCGTGGGTTACAGGAAAATGACTCAAGCCAAATGCGTGCAAGTTTTTACTTTTAACGCCTAACAGGAAACCGCGGTAATACAATGGTTTTAAAACTTAATACTGTATGACCGCCCTCTCTCTAGATTACAGTTACTGCAGGGCTGAAGGTACAGCTTGAGAATTTACCAGCATTGCAATGTTGCACAATGTTATGTCGGTGTGTTTTAGAAACGGATCAAGCGCTAACAAAGATTGTTTGCACACCAATCACTCCAGCTTTGTTGGCTGAGCTCCCTTATGCCACATCTGTCCACATCTGCATGGGTTCATGTCGATCCCCCTCTATAATCCCTCTCGCTGGCAGATCAGCCATGTCCATGTGTAATCCCCTCAGACACAGGGTGGGGAGGGGAGGGCAGGGTCAAAACAAAGCAAAAAAATAAATAAATCAAATAAAGGATTAAGTCAGCGTGTCGGGACTCCAGCATGGCTGAGGAAGGAGGAGAGCTAGGCGGTGCAGGTCGCCGTGTGGGCCCAAAGCCGTAGCCGTAGCAACCGCTTCCCTAGGACCACATGGACCATGAGTGCAAAACAGAGCAATTCCAGAGGATCACGGGTGGCCCAGCATTTCTTCCCCGAGCCACTAGTGACCGTCTGTCAACAAGGCGCACCCACAGCTCACTGTCCCCACTTCACCCAGGTTTAAGCCGATTTATATGCGCGTAAAAGGAAAATAAAAATGGGAGATTTTCATAAAATATGCATTACATGATGTGTGCATATTTAAAACGACCAAGGATGACCCCATAGGCAGTTCACCAAAGAATCAAGAACTAAGGGGTGATCGACAGGTTAGAAGACACAGCTCCAAACACAGCTTCTCAGTCTGTGTGACGTTTGTGGAACTTTCAAGACAGCGAGACACTGAAGTGAAAGGATTCCCTACTATCTGCTCCAAATCCCATCAGCTCGTTATTCCTTTACAAATCCCTATTAGCCCATCACCAAAGGATTTCCCATTGTCTAAGGGGAAACCAAACGAGTGAAGACATAGTTACACCACACAGTTCACTGAAGGAAACCACTGGGTGAGCATCACCAGGGCATGGTTACTTCCCTCCTCTGTCCACCGAGCCGCGCAGAGGGAACCAATGAGCCAGAAGTTCCCACCGCGACCCGACTGGGGTGGAAGCGTTTCTGCACTGCGACAGACTTTGGAGTCGTCCCGGTGAAGATGTTTCCAAAGCTAAAACGCCCCGTTTCAGCCTGAATCTCAGCCGTCACACAGCCTTCAGCCCGACGGCTCTTATGAGCCATTGCTCTGCAACCGAAGAGCCAGGGAACAGGGGTTACCGCCTGCATCCCGAGAGGCTAGGAGGACAGACCTTCTGCAACCGTCCTGGACAGGAAACTGCCCAACCCCTTCAGTCGCGTTGCAATAATAAAATAGGTCAGCCCCGCCCCCGGTGTGTTTATTTTTCTGTTTTGGCTCTGTGGACTTGGCCTTGGCTGCAGTTGGATGCACAGATTTCCGACCTGCACTAATGTTCCTTATGCAACTCTAAACGGCAGGATTGTCACGCAAGTGCCTCCTGCTGCCGTTTACACGGGTTAGCAACAGCGCCCTAGCGGTCAACCGCCGGTTCTTTAGAAAAAAGACTGCCACGTGTTAGGGGTGTTAAACCGAGGGGCGCCCACTAGGACCTGTGTCTGTATGACACGCACAGCCAGTTGCACAGCACACAACAACCGTATCACCACAATGGTTTTCTTCCCCCGTCCTGGATCTGCAGAGCTAAAACTGCCAGAGCGCTTGTTCTACCAGAACAGAACTGTGCTCCAGGAAGGGAGATTTCACTTAATGTGACAGTTCCTGCTGGGCTCAGGGCGAGCTATTTTCACAGTTTTTTCCCATTTAAAGGCCCGGATAGTGTGAGGCTGGAATGGGTGACTGTCACAGGCTGTGCGCGCGCGCACACACACACACACACACACACACACACACCTCATGCTGACCTTATTTCAGTAGAGTTCCTGTGTCTACACAGACC
>JAOVYW010000054.1:6169858-6183082 GCA_025775045.1 Hiodon tergisus | reverse complement strand
ACACACACACACACACACACACACAGGTCAGACTGTAGTCTGAGACATGGTGTACTTAGAAGACAGGTAGATGCTTAATGGCGAGAGTGTGACGAACGGAACATAGTGTCTTGAACAGGCTATGGTCCTGAGACCCCAGCAGAGGACTTGAGACAGAGAGCTATTCTGAGATGATTATGGCATTCTGTAACGAACCAGATATTCGACAATGACACGGTTTCAAGGTCAGTCTTTTTATACTCTCGTGCACATGCACACACGCGTCTCGCTAACGGCAAGACGTCCCCCCACACTGGCTGCATTTAGAAAGTCCCGTCCACAAGAATTCTGGGAACTCCACCGGGCGTGAGAGCGGCACGCACAGTCACTGTGTCACACAGTGGCAGCGGTATGTTCCGACAGTGCGCGTGCGGTGTCAGGATACAAATAGCAGCTGTGCAGCTCACGGGGAGGTGAGAGAAAGGGGGGGGGGGCCTTGGCGACAAGCGCTCACGCCTTCAGGAGCTTCTGCAGGGCGGCGTTCAGGTGACCTTCCAGGTCCTTGGCCACGCGGTCACCCAATACTGCCAGGCAGTCCTCTATCGAGCTCTCTGGGCTGGCGGGGCAGAACACAGGGGACGTGTGGCAGTCAAAGCCAGTTCTGGAAAAGGCTGCAAACAGAGAGAGGGACAGGGAGATGAGAATGAGAGAGGGACAGGGCGGTGTCACAGACTAAAAATAATGCCATAAAATCATCACAATGCATTTGTGTCCTGTGACACCGGCCTCCAAAGAGAGTGCATGCAGCCATGTTTGGCATGCGAGGGCCATTACTGTGTTAACCTTAGCATGTTTTAAAGCAAGGTGTGCCTGGGAAGTGTGGACTTCTCAGAGCGAGTCCACGCCTCTTCTGGTGCACTCCAGCCCCCTCCCCCCCTCTCACATGTGCCGATCTCCTCCTCCAGCTGCCGGAGCTCCTCCTCCACCTCCCCCTTTATCCTCCTGTGCCTCTCCTTCTCCTGCTCCCTGTCCTGAGCTGACTGAGCATCTCCTGCGGAGGAAGACGACAGCACACTGAAATTCACATGGCTTCACCTGTATGGCACCCTTTCAGCAGTAACGGCAAAGCATTCGCACGCGGGTCCAAAAAAAAATTAAAGAACAGGAAATACCAAGCTTTGATAGTACAGATATTTTACTTTTTGCATTTTTTTAACCATTAATATTTGCCCTTTTAGTAATTGCTTGCAGCAAACATGAGCCATGCTTCAACAGAAAAAGTGAAAGGACAGTCTGTCGGTCACCTTGAACAGAACGCCGGTCAGAAGCACACACATTGGCAGTATTTTACCGCTAAACAGAACGGAGCAAAGTAATAAAAAAAGCATTAAAAGCCCCAAAGAAAACATTACAGTTAACCATGTGGAAGAGAACTTTGGACCTTGACGGACTCGTATGGGACTGATCTGTATTCAACACAAGACCTACGCACGCACGCACGAGCACGCACGCACGCACGCACGCACCCACCCTCTGTCAAGACATGGGGCCCCAGAACCCCTGCTGCCACAACAGCAGCACAATGTGTACATTGAGTATACATAAAGAGTTAAGGGTACACACAGATAGACATACCATGGGGCCCATCCACATGGAGGGGGAAATGAGAACGTATAGGCATATATATATATAAGAATTCCTCTGTCCTCTAGTTATGACACACGACACCCCGCCCCCCTCTCCCAGCAGTGGCCCCAAGGATCCGTTTCGTGCAACCAGGACGACGTGCACAGCTGCACACGCTAGTGTAGATCTGCTCCTGAATTAATCATGAGATAACCAAAGCCCTGGGACGACCAGGCAATGAGCCTGGGCCGCTCTGTGCTCTGGCAGATCCTGTGCCCACTTCTTTAGTGAGAGTACGGAGAGAGCTGCGTGTGTGTGCGCATGGGGGTTAATGTGGAAACTTTATCAGTGTGCAGTGAAAATAAGAGGCATACCCCCACACCCCTGTCTCTGCCCGGACCGAAGGTACCATGCACTAATACCCAACAAAAGAGACCAGACCCACCCTGCCCTGCCCTGCCCTGCCCTATCTGGGGAATTGTATGAGTGGGGGAGGGGTTAGTCAGCCAGATTGCCGGAGGTGCCTGCTTCGATCTTGTCCCTTACACAAAGAAACACTGATGGTGGTGTGCCCCCCCCCCTCCCCCTCCTCGGTCTAACTGCTGGCTCAGCAGCCAGACAGTGATTGCATGTCAGCCGGGCCCTCTCACGTGTGAGTGACCCAGTGGAAGTCTACTCGCGACAGCCTGCCAGAGCACAGAGCAGCCCAGGCGAAAATCGGGGATCATCTCCCTCCCTCCCTCCCTCGTTTGTTCTGCGCCTGTAGGCATCAAAACGGGAGCGGAAATTCCAAAAGAAAGCCCAGACTGCTCGGACTGTTCACAACCAGAAACAGACGCGGCTTCTTTTAAACAGCCTGTGCCAATGGCCGCAAGCAGCGCAAGCCAACGTGACACGTGTGTCTGCATGTCCCCGTTCACAGATCTGACGTGGAAAACACACCATCCCCCTTCTACGCTCATGTCTGTCTGTTTGTTTGTGTTTCAGAAAATATTCATCCAAAGAGAGTCGGCGCCACCGTGGCAAAATACAGGGAGCGTACAGATACAGGTAAGCATAACCGCAAACAGGGCTATAAATAACAACACAGGCAAAACTGCCATAGACGATCTAGCATCCAGATTATACAGGAGCATTCAACCCTGTAGAGGCAAGACCAACAATCTGAGAAAAGGCTTCCAGCATACGCCACAATGTTGTTCTGACAGTCAATAGTGACTAAGGCCAGCTGAAGTGAACCAGGGTAGACCTTCTTCTTAAAGACACTAACTAGCCATTATTTGTGATTTGTACTTAAAATCTAAAAAAAGTCTGCGCTTTAAAAATTGCTTATTGCACAATGAATGCACATTGCCCATGAGTCCCTGATGACATCAAGGCACACGTATTTATACACCATTGATTAGTTTATCTAAAACCGGGCATGTGACAGCTGTTCACGCTACTATGTCTTTTTTCGAACAGACCAAGAACACCAAGAAATGATAACTGGTAATTACTGGCTTGGGTCATTGCATAGGCATACTAAAATGATCGGTTTGAAAACTGGATACCTGAAAAATGGAAAGCCTTCACATCATGCTGCCAGAAGAGGCTTGATCTCTGAGTGCTTCACATGAACCGATATAGATGTCTCTGAGCCGACGTTGGCCGTGCCATTGCATAAAAACAAATCCAGATCTACAGGCCTCAATTAAGCAACAGCTGGAGGGGAAATTATTGCATAACTGTTTTTTATAACGGCGCCTCAATTTATTTTGTGGGGGAAAACGTCAAGCTCAAGAAAGTTTCGGTTTGCGGCCCATGGTCCGCTTCATTCCATGCTTAATGGCATCTGTCCAATCTTTCGTTCTTCCTTCACACGTGCACTGCTGTTCCACTGGCCCCCTTCGGGACTGAAGCCTGCATGTGTTTAAAAAAAAAAAAAAAAAACCCCAGCAGGGTGAGCAGAGGCCTGTTACAGCGATTCAGGGCTACAGCACATCGCTCTGGTCCCCGAGGAACGCGGGCATGCCTCACAGACCGCTTCGGTTTCCGAGGAGTGTGAGGAGTCGGGGTGAACCAATTCAATCACAACATCTCGCTGCGTTAAATTGAATGACTGCAGTGAGAATTAAATGCCCTGCAAAACAAGGAGAAGGAGAGGCACAGAAGGATAAAGGGGGAGAGCGGCGTGCGTATACATGGAAAACAACTTATTACACTGACCAGTGATCAGTCTGTTTTTGCAGCTCTATTTGTTATACAGTTCTCTATGGTTTAGCCTGTCCTAGGGGTGCACGCATACCACTCGCTTTAACTTCAAAGCCAGCCAGCAAAGCAAGCGCCATCCCCATCTCTCTTTGGGTTCAAGGAAAACAAACCGGCCTGTTGCTCATTCTCTATGGCTGCACAAAGGTCAGCCAGCCCTCCTCTCTTTAGACAACAGTGCATTCCACCAACCATGTTTGAAGAATGGATTAAGATAGGGTTGTCCCACGATAGGGCTCAGAAGACAGGTCATTACTACCCTCTTGCAAATATTCTATTGATTAACACCTGGGAGGACCAGAAGCAACTAAGTTCAGCCTTGCTAAAACACGGCCCCGCCTCTAAACCTTAAACTGGACAGTCTGGGGTAAAGGCACAAGGTCTCTGCTGCCGTGACAACCTCACCGCTTGAGGTCGGAACTAAGAACGGACACGTCACACCACACCATTCCCGTCACTTAATTTCCCTTATGGGGGGATTAATGAAGTATAACCTAACCAATCCGTCTCACCATACGTGCTCCCGCTCGCCCTGCGGCCTTCACGTGCCCCTGCGCATCCCACGTAAGTTCAGGCAACGGCTCATTCTCTAACGACATGAATAGCAAAGACCCCAGGGCAAAAGAGCAAGCAGACAAAAATGGTTGGTACCATCTCCCATATTGTTACAAAAGACATACTGTAAGCACTAGGTATAAAAGGTTACCCCCATCCCGATTACCTTCTGCGCCAGATTCGTGGGCCCTTTGAGGCCTACTGTGTGGGAGCAAACCCAGGTAGTTGAGAACGACGTACTTGGTTTCATAGTGGAAACCCTCGAGCACAGTGGAGGAAGAGCCGGCAGTAGCCATTACTGAGGAGAGTCAGGCTTTCAGACACATGCACGGCCAAATCCAGTATGTAGTCTCCTGGGGGTGAAAAAACACAATATAAGACTACAACGACATAACAACATCATCATTTTCAATAGCGGTAGTTGGGAAACATGAAAAGCAGCACACACACATGCATATATACATACATACATACATACATATATAAAATGTTTTAGCTCAAAGAGCCAGCTGCCCAACATTTTGATATGTTGTACACATCTTTCTTAAGGGAGCTTGTGTAAATATTGTAAGTATTTAATTTATTCTTACAGGATGTAACTTTGGTCTATATATTGTGACATCAATTGTACCTTTATCTTTAAATTCTTTACCAACTCTAACATCATCAAATAAACTTATAGATCTGTTATAATTCAGTGCTGGCTATGAGAAGTTGCACGTAAGTATGACTTGGGATCAAGGACGTGTGCTAGGGTCAATAACAAACTTGTATTTAAAATGCAAGTTTTTATTCTGTCAACTGAACAGACCGGCAGGGTAAACATTTCGGTATTAATCGTTAAATATGACTGACTAAAAAAGTATCATTATGGCCAGAGGGAAAGAAAACCAGCGAACATAGCTTAATTAAATGACAGAGCGAATACTTCGTGGGACCCGGGTTCAAAAACAGCACTTTAACTAAATTGAGAGGTTAACATGCACATTTCTAATTTTAGTTAAACTAAACAAACAAACAAACAAAATTCTGTGCATTTAAATTGAATATCCTAGGAACCAATGCAACGCCCGACATTTCTTAATACTTATACATTTTCTTAATAGTTGTTACATATCAAAGTAATACAGCAAAGGACCTAACTGGTTACCAGAATAACCAAGAACTTCTATTTTACTATAGAATAAACAGTGGAAAATAGTTATGTAACGTTAATCTAGCTCCAGATACCACTTCATTAAAAAAAACTTTTGCCCATTGCAGATTACCGTTTGTTCAGATCGCCGAGCATGAATACATAAACACCAGACCGGAATGCACTACAGCGACAATACACATTGTTTAGCCCGCAATTTAAACAAAATACCTGAGCCAAAATAGTTACGGAATAACTTTGGGTGGAGTAGAAACTGGAAAAGTACAAAACTCCGAAAATGCCTATTCTTCTTATTAGCTGACAGGCCAAATACAAAACACGTAGAAGACTGAAACTCTCCCGGACAATGTGGAGAACAAAGTAATTTATCTATCCCCCATACATAACGAACATTTACAATATTTCCTCACAATCGATCCTACATCTAAAATCATATACGAATTTATTTATTTTAAATCACCGTGCTGTCCAATTCTATGAATGTTGCTTTTCGTGTTATTTTCAGCAAGAGCAGTCGCGTTTCGAGAACGTGAAGCACGCCGTCTTTGCTCCACGCAACCTATCTATTTACCTAACCAGCCTAGCAGTTTATGCGCAGATAAGATTCTTCCCTTGGACGTTCTTGTGTCCCACCGGTTTCTAATTTAGAGTCCGAGCGGCCATCATACAGGCAATACAGACTACATTTCACACCGCGACAATTTAGGGGGGTCAAAGGGCGTATCTACATTAAGCTTTTTAAAAATACAAAAATCACCCTGGTAGATATAGACAAATCTGTGGATCCTTATTATGTTTTTCTTGGTTAATGACTATAATAATATATAATACTACTAATAAATAAAGACATTTTTATCTCCCAAGATCTTCATTGCACATTACATAATCCACAGTTTTAAAATGGTAACAATGCATTTTTAAAGGTTTTTATTAGAGCTATTATCATTTTTTATTTCTTCCAGGAGTGCTTTCTGTGATTATATTTTATATAATCCTGCCAACCTTACTCCATTGTCAATTCATTTCTGTTCATTTGTTGGTTCAGGATATTTCAATATTAAACTACCATGTTAAAAACCGAGATATTCCGATTTCTAAATATATACAGTCTGGTTAACTTACATTGACCGTGGCGCAGTAAACGTATTTCTCTATCTGCTTTATGAAATCGCAAACAATGAAAAAGTGGTAGAGTGGGTCATGCTGCCTCCATGCGGACCATTCACAATTTTGCACAATGTGACGTGTGACGTCTTTGGGATTACGCTAAAAGTGAAGAGAGTACCGTCTTCACTGAAATAAAAGCGCATGTAATTTCAACGCAGGTGGTTGCGGGTTAACAAATTATAAACGAGATGTTAACTCCTTGTTATGTCATTCTAGCCCAAAATTATGACACTTTTAGTTGAATACTGCAAACCATGGAGCAATTGTTAGTTACATTCGAATATTTTGAAAGGAAAGGGCGGGTGCTGTGTTGCAGACAGCGAAGATGAAATTAGTACGACATTTAACTAATGATATCGTATTTAAGTGTTTTAGTACACGAGCTGTGTTATATTTCAGGTTATGTAATAGTCCAATAGTATAGTGCCTTTATATCTGAGATAATACCGTAGTCATGTGATTTTCTTTCCACACTCGCACTTCTCAGTACGCCATGTATTTATCCTACGTTCAATATATGGTTTAGGAAAACCTGAATTATTATTATTTTTTAATTAACCCCTTGCCACTTCTCGTACGATTTGCTATTGTAAAGTAAACCGTAAAGGGAATTAAATTCAATATGTTTTAAACAAGAAGTAACAGAAAATAGGAAGGTACATTTCCATTCGAAAGCGACACGCACGCACGCAACGAATCAGCTTAGATCAGTCTGCGCGTAGATTCCGAAGTGTATGTCATGTGACGAGGGTGTACTGGGTACTTCATCCTGAGTGAGAATCAGATGATCGTTTCATCCTGGACATTTTTATCGATTCGTGACTGCGGCGACTGAAAAATACATAGATGTTATGACATTTAACTGGTCGTAGACTTAACGAAAAACTCGACGAAATAGTAGGAACAACCAGAAGACTCATTTAATTTCTAAAACAAAATCCGTACGGATTTGTCATTTTCTTCGAAATCTTGCCAGCTTGTAGGCTAATTTCCTTTTAAATCTTCAACCATGGCGCTCAGCGATGCAGATGTACAAAAACAGGTAACATTGATGTATTGGAATGGTTGAGTTTTAACCTTGATAACATCTAAGTACATACGTCTATTTTGCGCACATGCATATTTGATTACATTTCAGGAGGGGTCAGGAGCCACCTAGGCTGATGCCGTGCTCGTTTTCCATGTAAAATGTATTAAAAACCATCTGCTTCCCCTTGGTTTATTGATACCGATTGTTCGTGTGCTAAAGTAAAAATGTAAATCTGCAGTGCTAGCAGCAGTCTAATTCTAGAGTAAGTTAAGTTAGCTTTAATGCTCCAGAAGAAATTTAATTTATTTATAATATGAATTGCCTCTACCATCTACCAATTAAAATATTTTTAAATACTGCCACAAATTATTGCGTCAGACCCAGCAGTAGTTTCGAAATACGCCACGCATTCATTCAGTGCGATACTTATTATTTGTTGAAAATCCGCGTAGGAATGTATATAACCAAGAACACCAAAGTGTGAGTGCTAATCACGTGGACTCCCCTTCATTGCGATAAAAGAGTCATTGTAAGATTATGGGCAATATCTTCTTATTATGGGCAAGTTCTTTCCAAAATAGTGATACTTGGAATATTTGTCTTTTGCATTAGGAAGTACTGTACACCCGCAGTGTATTCAGTTAACTTAAATTAATCCTGAGGGGGAAGATATCTGGTTGATACCTCAGCCCTGATGCACATTAGGCTGATGCATTCCATCGGTGGAGGGAAGACAGAGGATTGACTCTGGCCTATTACGAATCTGTTAGTAGGTTTTGTGATTTACTCTGCTGCTTGGATCAGTTTAATCCCATTAGTAATGTCCTGCCTGATGGTGTCGATGGAGTATTGATCCGTTTTTGATAAATAAAGAATAATCACCGCTCTTTTCATCCCCCATATGTGTGTTGTTTAATGCCCATGAAATCGATCACTGCTCACACTTGTATAGAGTTATTGCCGCAGACTTTAAGCTGGCATTCTGGCTCTGTTGGTTTTTTTTTTACACCCACTGCCTTATCAGAGACTGCGGAGATGAACAATTATTAGATGACAAGATGGTGACGCCAGATAGCTCACTAAAACCAACTGTCATTTTTCATTTCAAATTTTCACAAAGAAAGTTTCTTCGTTTGGGGCCCAAGTACTACTTTGTATAAATCGCTTGCAGTGTTGAATATAAGGCAGCTAAGTGCAGTAGTGCAGTGCTTTGCTGACTGCCTTCACTTACTCTTCTGGACAGATCAAACACATGATGGCGTTCATCGAGCAGGAGGCCAATGAGAAGGCAGAGGAAATTGATGCCAAGGTAACGTAAATGCCTCGCTTTGGAATGCGCTCTCGGTGGGGGCACAGACTGACTTTTCAAAGTAGGCAGCCACATTCGGCCCCCAAATTCCACACCGCGTTCGTAGGGCAGTGATTACGGCATTTGTCCTATTAGCAGTAAGTTACAGGCTGAAATCTGTGGATGAGCGGAGCTTGCTCAGTTCAGCTGTATAATTTGAATAAAAAGTAAATAACGCGATGGGGGTCCATCTGTGTTACCTGTGTTGGTGGAGAAGGCAGGTTTCGGGCAGCTTTATCTCCCTTTCTGCAGGCGGAGGAAGAGTTCAACATTGAGAAGGGGCGTCTGGTCCAGACCCAAAGGCTTAAGATCATGGAATACTACGAGAAGAAGGAGAAGCAGATTGAGCAGCAGAAGAAGATGTGAGTAATTTCCTCCCAGGCAGAGCATGAGATGACCATACGCTGAAAGGAGGCATTTTCATTTCCCCATGTCACTTCCTGAAAGCAGACCTTGTTTACAACGATGGACCTCGAATCTCAGTTTCAGTCAAGCATTTCAAATAGGTGTGGTCCATACTGGTTTTGGGTTTTTTGCTGTGTGTCCCTGTTAAAAGTGGTTTAACCTTTTCCTGCCCATAGTCAAATGTCCAACCTGATGAACCAGGCCAGACTGAAGGTGCTGAAGGCTCGCGATGACATGATCTCGGTTTGTAGCCTTTGTAATGTTTATTAACATGCATCTAGTGCAAATAATGGAGAACCTGGGACCTCAAAGCACTTAATCTCCCTCTACGTTTGGTTAGGATTTACTGAATGAGGCCCGCCAGAAGCTGGCCAACATCGCCAAGGACCCAGCCAGGTATTCCAGTCTGATGGAAGGGCTGATTCTGCAGGTAAGGGGGCTTTTACTTTGCACTTTATGAGCAAAATAAAACTTTTTGAGGGCTGTAGGGCATGTGTGTCTGTGCGCTCGTTTTGTAGGTTAGTTCTGCAGGTCTCGGGTCCTGCTGCCAGTAAAGATGTGATGTCTCAAACTGACTTCAAGATGGGTTTGACCACAGTCACGAGACACGGGTCGTAGTCACGCACAGGCTGTGCTCTGAGTCTCTGTCTCCTGGTTTCGTTCCCAGGGCTTCTACCAGCTGCTGGAGCCCAAAGTGACCATCCGTTGCCGCAAGCAGGACGTGGCTCTGGTGCAGGTACGAGTTCTGTTCTCACAGTCATGCAGGACGGGGAGATGCTTGTGAGAAGCAGTTGACGGTGTGCGCATGGTTGCATGCATCAGTAGCTTTTGCATGCGAGTGCTTGAGCAAAAACTCAATTTTTTTTGTTTTTGGATTTAGGCTTCCATCCAGAAAAACATCCCCATCTACAAAGCTGCTGTGAAGACCAATATCGAGGCCCGTATAGACCAGGAAAACTTTCTGCCCTCGGACATGTAAGAAACTTTCCAGTCTGTGTTGCCAGTCTGTACAGTCTCTGTATACTGAAATTGATTACTGGGTGGCCAGTCCAGGTGGTTTCATAGTTATCCTTCAATTAGTTGGCAATCTACCCCTGGAACACCAGGTGAAGGTGAGTTCCTGTTCTAATAATGAATTAAATTAAACAATTAGAGGTGCAACAAAAAAGTATATCATGCAACCCTCCAGAACCTGGATTGTACGTCCCTGGATTAAAGGTTCACTGTTAATTAATGAAAAGTGCAGGGGTTTTGTAAATGTGCAGCCTGTATATGCAATGCCCCACCCCACTGTGTCTATCTGTCTACACAGCTCTGGGGGCATTGAGGTCTACAATGGTAATGGGAAGATCAAGGTGTCCAACACACTGGAGAGCAGGTTGGAGCTCATGGCTCAGCAGGTACTGCACAGGAATGGCCATGTCACTGACTGACTTGCATTCGTTCGTTCGTTCGTTCGTTCACAGCAGGCTTGCGGTGTAACGCCATAAACCAGGGTTATGTAACTATTCAGTTACAGGTTGGTTGCTGTTCAGTTACAGACTGCTTATACGCAAAATCATAAAGTGAATCTACTGTCAAAGAAAAGAGAGCGAAACGATGAAGGGGGGCAGAACTAAAGCAGCACATATTATGGCCCTTCAACACTACCATTGTTCAGCTTAAACTTAACCACACCAGGAGCCAGACAGGGGAAAGGAGAGGGGCTTAGTCAACATCAGACAAAACCAAGTAGGCCCGGATGAGAATAGAATGGGCCGTCCCTGCAGGATTAAAAGCCTGTGTGTGTTTGTATGTTGTTGATATTTAGAAAAACTGTCCAATAGTATAGTGCCTTTAGTTGTTTAGATATTTATAAAACTGTGCTAATCCAGCCCCTTTCCTCTCCGCTGCTGCTCTTAGATGATGCCCGAAATTCGAGTGACGCTGTTTGGAGCCAATCCGAATCGCAAGTTCTTGGACTAATGGACCTGAACAGCCAAGGCCGAACTGAACATGTGTTGTTTCTGGTGATGTTTATTTCATTATATACTGCATTGCGTTCTTGTCTCCGTGTTGTAACAAATTGTTGAAAATGTAAAGACACTTTTTATTTTCGGTTTTTATTTTATTTAAACTAGGGGATGTAATAAAAGTGCTTTAAAAAGAACTTGAGGTAGATGACAGGCATTCGCCTGATGTTTGGAATTGTTCGCTACGAACTGGTTTGTCCCCTTTGATTCGTGAAGACTGATCCCCCCTCTATGACAGGGAGCGAGGTAGTGAAAGATTGCGAAAGGAGAGAACTGGAAATTTTAGTCCCCCTTTTTTCCTGTTACACAAAGCAATGGTTGCACCCTGTAGCTCCTTTCCACTTGTGTAAGTGTAAGAAAGATTGTTTTTGGTTCAAGTGATGCACAGGAACACTGCTGCGTGTGATGTTTGGTCCTAATAACAAGCATATTCAGGGCAAGCCATCTTTCAGCCAGGAACTAGAACCGTTAGTGTATTTGACAATTTATCCATTAACTGTTATCCTCCCTATGCCATGCAGTGTGCGTGTATATATTGATTGAAAATATAAAATAACTATAAATATAGCCTCTGACTAAGTGTTATTGAATTCCTTATACACAATGCTCTTCTCTCATTCTTCCCTAAGCATTTGAGGTCCAAACGATATTCTACTTACTAAATACCAATATCTATAACTTTGTTCCTACAGAGGGTCTCAAGAAGTATGGAGTGTGAGGTGATATAGGAAATGAGGAATCTCTGTCACCGTGGAATCCTTATAAGAAATCAAGGTTTGGTAGTCCCCTAGTTGGAACTAGCGGGAATTTTAATAATGCCTCATCAACGATTGAAAGATGGCGGTGCTGTTGTGGAGGAATACTGCCACCTTGTGGCTGGTGCACTATATAGCAACATGTTTCAATAAACTGGATTTCCATAGCTCCCACAGGAACTTGTCCTCAGGCACCCAGACATAAGATGCAATGAACCAAAGACATGCAATGCTTTTGTTTGTTTATTGTGCGTGGTCATTTAAACAAGCATTAACAAAAGAAAGCTGAAACAATATTGCTATAACCTTCGATATGACTTATCGGGGAGACGGGTGTAGCGCGACCGTGTAGAAGTCACACAACAAGGTTACAACCCGCAGAGGTAAGGATTAAAGTATTAGTAGTAGAATATGATCAGTCTCTACAATCAATGTTAGTGCATCCCGCAGTATCATGGATGTGAAATTAAAAACACAAACCAAGCCAATTTTTTTTTTTTAACCACGATGCATCCATCATAAGAGTCTGCTACCAACTGTAAGAGCTAATCAATAATATACAATGCAGACAAGCATTCCTATCCTTTCCTTGCTGTATTTGGAGTATGTAGTGTGCAAATGTAGCAAACATATAGGATACATTAACCTAATCTGTTCTAATAGTTTTTACTATAGATTTAAAAAATTGGTATTACCATTAACTGGGACCCACAAAGGATAAACTGCATAGTGTAACCATAGTGTAGTTTTCACGAGCCTGTTCCTTGAGTGCCACAATTTTGCGGTGTCTTAAATTTATGAAATATTGAAGACATGGTCACCTGAATTATTTCAGCCAAATAGGTTGGATTAGTCGTTTATGGGTTTGAGAAGTGAGACGAAACAGAAATGACTCCGGCATTCCAGGACCAGGGGTTCTAACTCTAAAGCGTTCAAGGCTC
>JAOVYW010000054.1:6143830-6157290 GCA_025775045.1 Hiodon tergisus | reverse complement strand
TGAAAGCGCTGCACACCAATGTGGACGTATGTCCCGTTTGGCTTTGTCCCGTTCGGTGGGCCTTTATTCTGATTTCCGAAGCCGTTAGGAGCCGTTCATTAGCGATGAGCCCAGAGGAGTCCTGCCGTTTTTAACCCCATCCCTGACCGGACGGCGCTATGCCGATACTGTGTCTGTGCTCCACCCCGCCTGCCACAGCTGCCGTTTGCTGTTGGTACCTGTGTCGCTCTGGAGGAGGCTCTGTAGTTAACTGGTCACCCGTTATTGCACAGCAGTGTTCTGAAGAATGGCTCGAGTTGAGCGTTGAATGGTAATTTACACAAAAATCTCTCTTCATACTTTTCCCCCAGACAGAAAACTCTTCCTCCCACACGAGAAGGGAGGCCGACTGGAACCGGCTTCTCTGGGCCAGAACCTGCAATAAAATTAAGTAGGTTTGGGGGTAGTCTGTTGTTGGAATGGTCGTTAGTCACCCTTTTGGTCACTTGCTGTCTTTCCCCTGATCAGTGCAAAATCAAGCTAGTCCCCTTTCCTTTATAGGCCATGTGTTGAACTATCAGGCATTCCCAGAGGTTTTGCTTCGCTTAGGTTTAAGCAAACCTTTTTTCCTCCCTTCCTCTCAAAGAGTGCAGGTTCCTGTTTTTCTCGCGGGTCCCGTTCTCTGCCATTCCAAACCGGCTGGTCGGCGGCAGTGTTAATCCGCCAGCCGTCGCCTGGTCTTCCGTTTGAAGCGTGATCAAAGGGCGGGCTGCGACGGGCAGAGAGCGTGACGCGAGTGCCGAGTATTCGCTGGATGGGAAAGCTGGCCTCGAACCGCCAAAGGGACCAAAGGGGACAGGCGCAGATAAATAACAGCCCCAGGTGTTCGGTGTAGAGGGTCGTTCGGATAACGCCAAGCAAGGGTTTGAGACAATGCAGGGCGGGAGGGGCTGCAGCTGTGACATTCATCCTGTTTTTCAGCCTTCCTGCCGACGGTTGGCTGGCCGGCCCTTGTTTCTGCGCCCTGCTGCAGCTGGAAGGTGTGTGCAGCGACCCTGCGTGACCCTGTGCTTCATGACGTGATGTGTAGAGCGGCAGAAATCCACCGGTCGTGCAGTTGAAAAAAAAAAAGACCCTGCCTGCCTTGTCGTTTTACTGTGGTGCTGTAACGGGGCAGAATGTGGGAAGAAAATCAAATCGATAAACGTGAAGTTTAACAGAAATAACGGATGCATTTAACGAACGGATTTTAGCAGCGCATTGTTGAAATGGGGAAGAACAACTCCTCTGCGCCGTCTGAATTTATGAAGGTGTTAGGGGGCGCTGCGTGTAAGTGCTGGGTTTAGCAGGGCATGGGCTGGCCCTAGCTGTTGCCTTGGTGATGCAGGGTTCGAGGGAGGAGGGGGACCGGACGCAACGGCCTTCACACTCGTTCAGATCAGTAGTCATTGGTTTGGATCCACAAAGCTAGTTCACAACCAGTATGCTTTGTGAAAGTGACCTGTTGTGTTTAAGATGTCCTGTGTTAGGAAGGCTCTGTGATGTTTTCTGTGATAGTCTGGCTATAAGCTTCATTCTTTTATTGTCAACATTTCAGCACTCTAATTTGATCTGTGGAAGGAAAGCAGCGCTAACTTTACCCATGTCTTTTATTTTTTTATTTATTAATTTTTAATTTTTATAGTATTTGTAGCAGCAACTCCTCACTATCCCATAAAGATAAAATTCTGGATTCTCCTTGACTTTCACTATGGCGGTATAATGCGTTAATGAAAGCCACTTCTGAGGGCTGACCTTTCTTCCTTCTGCTGCCATTCCTTCCCCAAGGAGCTGGAGGAGGCACTGCTGAAGAAGGACCGGGACTTCCTGGCCGACCTCCTTTCCTCTCTGCTGAGGGGGTGTTACCAGCGCACAGACATCACGTGAGTGGACGCATTCCCCGCCAGTCTTTTTTTCGGGCGTGACTAAAACAGGAAACTGTAAGCGGAAGCGGCTTGCCCCGGTTCTTGTTGGTGTCACTCATTTGTTTTTGTTTTGGGGTTACCCTCTTTCTGTGGCTTCAGGAGGGCTGTTGTCTATACAGGACTGGTTCTGGTCTGAGCAGTGGGGAGATGGAAGCCCCCCGCTGTGGCGAGTGGCTCTGTTGTGGTACAAACCACAAATTTCCTATCCAGTGTGACTCTAAAGGGATCAATTCATTTCCCCTGTTTTGGGTGGGATTATCACAACTGGGGTTTTTATTGGCTCAGGCAGCAGCTGGCCTGGGACTGGGAGGTGTTGTGGCAGTACTTGGCTGAACGTGTTCTGGCCCGTGTTCTAGCCCCCCTAGTACGTGTTTTGACAAGATGTGGGTTTCGTATATTGCTGGTCACAAAAGTTTGCATTTGCGTTTTAGTTGTTGTGTTCAGCTAAATTAACGTAACATCTTTTTCTACTCCGCCGCCTGAGAATACCAATGGGAAATGTGGTGTGCTGTGTACTGTGCGGAAATGAGGGATTTATTCAGGGATTACCGAGATCCATCACCATGACATTGATATGCTCTTAGATTCATACGTCAGATTTTTCCTAATTGAAACTATAATTGGTATTTTAACTCACAATAGCCCTATTTAATCTACCGCACTGGAATTTCAGCCGTATACTCGTGTCTGAGGAGTCTACATGCGCCTGATTCTCTTTGGCACTGCAGACCCCAGGCCTTCAGCAAGTCCCTCGATGACATCATCAACCACCGCTGGGTGCTGGAGGAGGGCAAGCCCAACCCGCTGCGTAGGGCGCCCTTCGAGGAGCTGCCTCCCCGCACCCAGGTAGAGCTCCTTCACCGACTCTGTGACTACCGGCTGGACGCCGCCGACGTCTTTGACCTTCTCAAGGTAACCCCTGTCCCGGACGCCGCCGCGCTGCTTCCTCATGGAGCCGGAGCGGAGCGAACAGCCCTGTGAGCCAAAGCTGGTGCTGACCTTCGCACACCTGTCCAGTGTGACTCGGTAACGGCCAATCGTCTGATTGCAGGGCTTGGACGCGGACAGCTTGAGGGTGGAGCCGCTGGGGCAGGATGGTGACGGCGCCCTCTACTGGTACTTCTATGGCACGCGCATGTACAAGGAGGAGCCTGTCAATCGGAAGGCAGGTGAACGGGGGTAAGGAAGGTTTCAATTTGGGAGAGGAAAGCTGAACTTGACGGGCCATTAGGGGCTATACACCAGATTGAATTTAAGTGAGGGGTACTTTGAGCGGAGTGTAGTGGCTTAGCGGGGGGAAAACCAAAATGATAATTTTTCTACCTTTTTTGGGGATTTATTATTTTAATATATTTCGTTTCTGAATGTGCTTTTAGTTCTAAAAAGGAGACGTATAACTGGGTTTATTAGCTGTCTATATTGCTGTCATGCGTATGAAATCTTCCCCAGATAAGTAAGATTAATTACATTAATTAAATATGTCCTGAGTCAAGCATTTTGGACGTAAAGTAAGATGTCAGCACAACCAAACTGGACTGAGTTACTCAATGTTTAAGGGGAATTTCAGTAATTTGGGAGGCATGGCAATTCACGGATAAGTCGTCATACTCCAGTGTTGAAAGCTATTATTGTCAGCATTGAAAACTAAACGGGGAGGGGGGGAACGAAACCGCCTTATCTTCACCACCCACTCGTAACGGACTTCTGGGTTGGTCGGAAAACGGTGAAAAGACACACCTTGCTCTCCTTTTCTCCACCTGTCAGATTTACATCCCAACGCACAACAGTAAAACGTGATTTTTCTCAGTGCTCCGCTCAAAGTACTTTTGCCTCATTTTCCAATTCTATACGGGAGCCTTCAGAATGAGGAATTGCCTTCTTAAGATCTGATTCTAATTAATTTGCAGTTGGTGTTCTGAGGTGATTGGGGGGGTTCGCACTACTTTTGCCTACTACCGTTGACACTGACTGCCTTAGTGAAACTATGGCAAGTCAACCTGGAAGTCGGATAAAAAATGTGTATTCGATTGAAAGTATGAGGCCTTGGGGTTTTATCCCGATGGGCCGATTGGGACTGGTTATCTTTCCTCTGCAGTGTGATCCCTGAGGTGAGAGTGCCAGAAAAAAAGAAGAGGGGAAGGCCACCAAAGAGGAAGCTGGAGGAGAAGCTGGAGGAGAAGCTGGAGGAGAAGCTGGAGGAGAAGCTGAGGTGGTAAGGCCAAGCAATCACGCAAACCCAACTGGAGGACTCGTGCCCACCACTCGTGCCCACCACCATGCTGCGGTTCTCGCTGATATATTCCATGCAGCTGCTCTTTTCCCCCCATCTTTGGTCTTCAGGGGCTTTGTGTATTGCCTTGACAGGACGTGTTGGTGAACGCCGAGTACTGACGGTGTGTGCGTGTTTTTTTGTGTGTCTGTTTGTCAGTGAAGTGGGAGCCGTGCGAAGAGAGGAGAGTGGGATTGAGGATCGGCAACCAGGTCTGGGTGAGTGGATGTGTAAAATGGAGGACTATTGCCCTCTAATTAAACTTGTATTGAAATCTGAACATTTTCCTTTCCCCATTTGAAAATCTGTGCAGTTCCTATTTATACAAACACAGGAGCACTATACGTTGGTTGATTATTAAGATTATTTTAGTGAGGATCTCCAGAAATCAGACCAGTGTCTACAAGGAAACCCAAGAGCGTTCCCTAAAAGAGTAACGCCTTCTTGGGGAAACGGTTGTCAAGGACTGTATTGTACAAAAAGCCTGAGCTGCTGGGTGGTAGCGTTCGACTGTGAAAGTGTGATGGCGATGGTGGTGAAGACCTTGCTCCTCTTGCAGAGCGCGAGCGTGGCAGCTGGTCTCTCGTTTGTGACACTGAGGAACAGTGGGTGAGCCTGGCTGGCTGCCTGAAGGACAAGCCCTCGCCCCAGGACCACCACCTCCACCACCTCATCAGCCGGGACTTCCTCCCTGAGATCAGCAGCATGATTGAGCACAAGGTCGGCCTGCGGGAAGCCCGGAAGCTTGTTTCTACTTGGCGCACGTTTGCTTGCTGAAGTCCGAAGTCCAACGCCAGAGGTCTTTCCAGGCAAAGAAATTCTACAACGGAGTTGTGACGTTAGGATGATGGAGGCTTGTGTACACCAGTCTGAGCTTGTCGGGACTGTGTGTGAGAGAGGCACGAGTAGCCCCGGAGGTCACATTGGACCTTCTCTGCAGTTGTTAGTGAGGCAGTGATGCTCATTTTTCTTGCACATTAGACATGCCCTATTAAAACTATAGTAATGCTTAATGGGAATCTGTTCTTTAATCAGCGAAGCCCTGGAGCAAGTCTGGCTCCTAGGGCCTGTCAAAATTCTGAGGAACAGTGGCTGTCTGATCCATTCCTTAGTTGCTGTATTTGTGGTTGGAACTGTGCCTCTATTCGTCCTCGTCCCCGAGCTCCTGTCACTTCTGTTGTGAACTGGGTTTACCAAGGGGGCCTGCCCTCACCTTGAGGCCCAGTCAGGCCTCTTATTTGACAGCCTGTGATTCCCCCCCCCCCCCCAAAAAAAAGACTGCACATGTTATGGCTGATGGTTCCGAAGCCGCTGGTCATGCCCCCGGGGGGGTGAGAAACTATCCAGAGACATGGGGGCTGGTAGAGTGGGGAAGGGGGGGGGTTTGTGGATTTCAGCTCAGTGAGTGCTGTGAGCACCAGCATGAGTGCTCGAGTCTGCACGAGTCCCCAAGCGTCTGTCAGAGCTCCCCTTTCCACACCACTGAGTCCGGCTTGCGCAGAGCGCGCTCAACGGATGACGCCTGACAGAGGCTCCCCTCATCTACAGCCCCCCCCCCAATTGTTGTTTATTCAGATAATATGGTCTGTGTTGTGAGCAGATGCGTGGGTTTATATTTGTTTTCACTAAGAAAAAAAATCAGTTTGAGCTGTTATGGCGTTGGCCTGTGGATACAATGTTATACGGTCTATGTTTCAGAAGAAAGGGGTAAAAGAGAGGCAATCTGCCCCAGTGCTCAGCCCGTCCCACCCGCCTGATAAGTGCAATGCGGAGGAGGAGTTGGAGGAAGAGGAGGTGAGAGACATGACTGATGCACCAGGGCAGTTTTATGCAGTTTTCCCCCCCGTTGTGCTGCCGTCGTATTCACTGAGACGTGCATGTCCTGTGTGTCCCCAGGAGGCGCTCCAGGCCATTGCCCAGGTGCAGCAGAAGCAGAGGGAAGAGGAGGCAGGCAAGCAGACCCTGCTGGCCGAGCAGCGCAGGGAGGACAAGATGCAGCGGGAGGAGCTGAATAGGGTCAAAACTGTGGCGGGTGAGGGCAATGCTGCCGGGGAGAGGAGTGTCGGGACTGTAGAGCGTGAGAGATCTGGTCCTCGGGGTGTTGAGGGAAACTGGGCCCTCGGCGTCACCTGCATGTTGAATTTGGGTCTTCCTCATTTTGCAGTTGTGTCAGTCTTGCACACATGGCCATTTAAAGTGTGTGCTGTGAACCAGGGCCTATTGATTTATAACTGTGCTTGTGAATAATGCATCAGGCAGCTCCCTGCTGAATCTCCGGTTGAATCATATATGGGAATCTGAGTGGGACATTCAACCCCATGAATGTCCTCCCTCCCTCGCCCTCTCTCTACCTCCCTGTCATCTGTCAGTGGTTAATCGTTTGATCCTAATAAATATATTATTGATGAAGACCATAACACCATTTATTATTCTTTCTTGGGCATCTTTAACCCTTGCAGCTTTTAGCCTTAAATCTTGGCATATATAATGTTATTTTTATGTTTCACTATTGTTTTTCTTTGTCTGACTACTGCTGTTTACTGTTTTGATTTGTGAATTGTGGCATTTATTTGTTGTTTATTGCCCGTGTCCCTCCCAGAGCGCACACGGAGACACCCGTATGGATCAGAGATGGCGTGGCTGCCGTCCCAGGGGAAGGCGCTACCCCTGGAGCCCCACTCACTGTCTCACCGCCCCCGCAAGACCAAACGCTTGTAATGGCCCTCGCCCACCTTCTCAAATCTGCCCCAATGCTCTCCTTGTCACATTTTGTCTCCTTGTCTCCTGCCTTTCCTTAGCTTTCTGATCCGGGCGTGAAAAGGAAGTATATGATCGATGTGATGACCTTACCCCCCCTTTTCTTATTTCTTTCCAGCGGTGAAATTGATGACGATTACACCGCGTTGTACAAAGGTATGGCCGTTTCTGTTGCTCCGTAAGGTGTTTGCCTGCATGGGAGACTGCTCTGGTCTGCAGACGAGCGATTATGTTCATGAATATGTGATCAGACGTTTTGAGGAGCGTGGTTGGGTTTCGTTTCACCCGGGTTGCGTTTCCTCAGTGTTGGAGACCCTGAAAGCTCACCAGTACTCTTGGCCCTTCATGGAGCCTGTGGACGAGTCCTACGCCCCTGACTATCGCAAGATCATCCAGGTGAGCATATTTGACCAGGTGGAGTCCCGAAGAGACCGGTAATATTGCGCGACGGCACAGTTTATTCGTGTCCGAAATCGTTTTTTAAAGATTTTATAAATCTGTTCCATCACAGCGTGGCTTGTGATAATCCCAGCTCAAAAAATGTATTTGTTCTCATTTCGACATTGACGTCGAAGACCCCAATGGACCTGTCCACCATTGAGAAGAAGCTGAATCAAGCGGAGTACTCCTCCAAGGACGAGTTTGTGTTCGACGTGAAGCTTATGTTCGAGAACTGCCAGGAATACAATGGAGAGAACAGCGGTGAGTGGGTTTTTCCCCCCTGGGCTATAGCTGTTCACCCAAAGCACGACACAGGCAAGGAAAGCAGAAAAGGCTGCATTAAATTTAATTCAATCCTTTGATTAAATCCAATTAACTACAGAAACAGAGGCATCATTGGTAAGCTTTTGTAATCGAAAGCGAATCCCACAGACGTTGCCGTGCACACAAAAAAAACGCCTGGAAGGATTATAGAGGAGTTTTGGGTCTCCATGTCGGTATTTATAAAACCTGGGTACGATGAGAGCACTTGCGGCAAAAGTCTCGGTGGAGGGGGCTGGACCGAAGCGGCCTGACTTTGATTAATGTGGAGAGATTGAGCATTCCTCTCATGAGATGCGCCCTGCGGAGTTACAGAGCCAATGGGACCTTCAGAGATTTTACAAACTCTTTTGAAGCCGCTAAGGTTGAGTGCAGGGGTAAGGAGCGAACATTGACATGGTAAGGGAGGAGTCTGTGGGGTCCACATTTGCCCCCCCCCCCAATATCAACCCAATCGAAACCATCAATTTGGTTTTGATTGGGTTTATCTGTGAAGTTAAAAAAATATATATATAATGTAATTTTATCTCTGATTTTCTTTTCATGCTTGACCGCAAGACAAATGAGCTGTGTCCTCCCTGTGTGGGTTTAATCAGATTACACGGTGATGGCGGAGGCCCTAGATCGCCGTTTCACCAAAGCACTGCTCAAGCACTTCCCGCCAGAAGGGGGCGACACAGACAAGGAGTTCTGCGTCGGCACCGAGGGCCAGGGGCTCCAGGAGCAGAGGCGGACTCGAGGGCAGCGTCCCCGAAGCGGCCACCAGTGGGGTCCTGAGAGCTTTTCCCGAACCCCGGGGCGGGCGCAGCGTCTGCACAGCCCTGTCAGTGGCAAGGGCAGCGCATCCATGGGACGGTATTGCTGTAAACCCGCTCAAGCTCACCCCTCTCCAAACGGGACCAGCGATCATTCAGCCATTCAATCCAATTTAGTCATTCTGCGCCGCCCACAGCTGGTGAGAGCACGGATTATATAGCGTTTGTTATATCTCAGGCTTTGACATGTAGCCACCCAATCACAGGGTGGTAGATTTTAGGCGACGGCTATACTTCATTTGGGTTAGTAATGGCTTATATTAAGCTCTTCTAAATTGATCCTGAGATTATTGGGTTTCTGAATAAGGTGAACACTAACGGGGCTGATGTAAATTAACAGAACAGGAAGCCTCATGTTGGTATCATTCTGTGGTACTGGTACAGAAACATAGGGCTGTTTGACTTTGCTGCAGCTCCAGAACCCCCTTGACCAAAGCGAGTTTATCCAGCGCACGGATGTAGGTCCTGGTTTCCCTTTCCCTGGAGAAAGACCGACTTGGCCCACTGCCGGGAGACCGAACTTGCAGCACCAACCCTACGACCCCAACAAGCAGGTGACCACTTTCACCTTCTCAAAATGACTTTCGTTCCCTGTGAGCATTGTGTCATGACACTAGAACATTTGGGAGTGGGTGTCCTTTATTTGTTGATAAAGCAACACACTCAGGCTTGGTTCACCTGAGGTGAGTTTTTAATATTAAGCTGTATTATATTTCAGGTCCATGCTGGAGAGGGTCAGAACCCAATAGGCCCTGAGGCTCGGCTACTGAGGCCCCAGGTGCAGCAGCCGGATCTGGGCCCTCTCCATGGCCCCTCTCTGGGCCCGCGACCCCTGGCTTTACGGTCTGGGAGCCTCTGTACTCCTCCCCCCGAGAGCAACACGTACACAGATGTGGCACCACAGCTTAATCCCGCCGCTCCTTTCCGCCCGTCAGGGTTGGGGGTGCCGACTGGGTGGTCTGGGGCCGGCAGGCAAGGGCTGGAGGCCCAAGCTGGACCCACAACGCCAGACCAGCGCATGAGCAAGCCCATGAACCCACACCCCTTCAACCCCAGTTCTGTTCCCTCTAAACCGTGGCAAGAGCCGTCTGCTGGTTACCAGCCCCCCAATGGCCATTACAGGATGCCCGCTCCTATTAGTTCTCCGTGCCACCTGCCTCTTCGTAACTCTCGGCCACCGCCGACCTCCATGCTGGACAGCCCCGAAATGATTGCCCTGCAGCAGCTGTCTGCGTCCTCCAGGCATCCTGCTGGGCCCTCTCGCCCGCCCCCCTACCAGCAAATGAATAACTCCCAGGGTCCCCTGCAGGCCAGCTCTGCCCCAGGTCATCCCCCGTGGTGGCCCCCACCTGAAACCCATCCACTTCGCCCTGCCAGAGACAATGGAACTGACAGCCGTGATGTCCACCAACCTCACACGCTGCCCAAAGGTAAGGTTGACCTTCTCTGCATTGACACTCCTGGCGCGCCTCTGGAGGTTGACCTTAAACTTACTCTGAAAGATGGAATGTGACTTCTGTTCCATCTTTCTTTTTCATCTCGGATCCCTCAGATACTTTATTTTCATTTACATTCCCCGTGTCTCTGTAAGCATTTATAAGATTGGAGGTTATACAGGTGTCCTCGTAAACAATTAGCTGGAGTACTGAAACACTGCACTAAAATATTTCAATGCATTGTCTCGGACACCTTTTCAAGTGTTTCTGAAGATATGCATGTCTTAAACGAACAAACTGGAACTTTGATCCGTTACATTTGCCTTTCTCATTTGTACATTTGTACCCAGTGCATAAAAAAACTATGTTATAATGTTACTGTATAGAAGCACATGTCAAAGCTTTTTTTCTTTGTGTGTTTTCATTTTCTTAGCAGGACTGAGCCCACCAGAGCCCAATACAGCGGTTCTGACGAACCGACTGCCACCAGCGGTCACAGAGCAGGAAGGCGGGTCTGTCCCCAGTCCAACGGAACATCCTTGTCAGCCCAGCAGGGGCGTGCAGAGCTGGAAGGGGGACCTGGTCCCGAATGTGGGATACCAGCAAGGCACAGAGGACAGCGTCGGGGAGGAGCAACGTGGCACACAACCTGTCCATCAGCCCTACATATCCCACAGTGCACCACAGTGTCCGTCACACAGCTTGCTGCATGCGGTCCATCCAGGGACGCGGCCGCCTGCTCTCTGCTCCTTGCCTCCCAGTCAACCTGTGTCTCAGTTCCCGGCCCAGATCACTCCAGCAGACCGTGGGAGCCAACAGCCCAGTGAACATGTGAACAGAAGGGTTCTGGGTCACGGTCCTGACTCACGGCACTATAGCAATGGCAGCCTAGCAAAGCTGGTGCCTGCACCAGCCAATGGCTTCCACAAACAGCAGGCCTTCATCCCAAAAGAGCAGACTCAGCTGGCTGCCCAGAGCAGGCCAGGGCATGGACCTTCACCCTTTCACAACCTAGTTACATCGCCCCACTCGCAGGGGCCGCCACATGCACACTATAGCCAACAAATTGGACGACCATTGCCTGCCTCAAATTACCAGACCTTCCCAAGTCAGTCACTACAACAGGCTATGAAACCCCAGTATAGCCCGGCCCACTACCCTTCCTACCACCAGCAAGGTGGAGCTTACCCGTACCACATGACCTTGCAGAACCCCCAAGGCAACTCTAACATGTGCCCTACGTACCAGCGCCCACAATACAGGCCTCAGCGTCTGGGCGATGGCAGGGAGTGGCACAGAACCGTATACCAGTCTTGCCTCCCAGTGCCTTCCAGTGCCTGTATCCCTGTTGTCGGTCCCACCATCGACGGCCGGCTGCAGGAGAGCAGTGTGTCTCCCCAGGGCTCAGAGGCCTCCAGCAGTAGCCTGCTTTCTCCCGGTCCCCTGGCGGAGAGCTTTCACTGCGGCATGGCAGAGAGCCGGGATATGGGCGCTCCAGTGAAGCTTGCCAGGGTGGAGGAGGGTTCTGAACGGCTCGGGAGTCCAAAGGAGATCCTTGACCTGGACATCCATAATGCTGACGCGCGGTGCCAGTGGGCCCGGCCCCCTCACGCGAACTGTCTTCCTGACATGCCCACCGTGCAGCCTGGGATTCATCGACACAGTGCCCCGCCTCTCCACATGCTCTCTCGTTCCCCTTACTCCCCCAACGCTTTCCCCGGTGGTCCCTACTCACCTCAGCAGCACCACCCTTACTTAATGGAGGTCCTTCACCGCCCCCGATACTTACCGTTCCCTCCAGGCAGACCTGAGCTGGTGTATGGTCATGACCAGGCAGGGGATCACTTTCAGGGGATGATGGTTCAATGTGGAGGCCTGGTGCCAGAACCCTACCAACATTCTGGATGAGTGCAGTATTGTAGGTTGTTTTTTAATGTTTTAAATTTTTTATTTGTAGCTTTAAAAGCACGTACAGATAGAAATGTGCATTTGTTGGTTCGTTTTCTGCTTAATGTAACGGTCAGCAGTGGCACTGGTGGATTTTCTGTCCTGCCCCCAAGGCCCACAGCCATAAGCAATCCTGGGGGCAGAGTAGTGAGGGACTCAGGAGTTGAATATCTGGGTTTCATCCGGTGCTATTCTTAATACGGGGTAGTTATCAGGGAGCACTTTTAGTTTAAGTGTAAACAGGAGTGTCTACACCCTTTCAGTCAGGGAGCTTATGGCCACCCTTTTAACATAAGACGGTAAATGTGCCTGAATACTGTGAGGTTATCTCTACACTGAAGAGTTCAATCGGCCTAGAGGTTGTTTCTTTTAGAGCTTTCTGTTCTGGTGACGGCTGGGGGAGTCTGGTAACATCTTTGGCATGTTTGGACAGAGCTGCGGGTTGACATATTTTGGCACTGGGCTAGAGTGGATTATTTTCCTCTATTTGTGGGGAATGTCTGTCAACTGTATTCCCCAGTAAAGACACACAAACACACACACACCCCTTTTCCTCCATCAATCCAGCATACTGTAGCTTTCTGTGTACACAAAAGCCCCAAAGACAAACTCAGGCCTGGACACCAGGACTGCTGTGTCCAAGCTGCTGAGGGCCTGCAGTACCTCCTCCTGATACAGCTCTCTCTCCACTGGTCCTGTGGAAGCAACAGGCAATATAGTTCATATATTTATTCAAAACATTAACATTTATGAGAGACCATCTGCTCCTTGGCTGCGCTTTAGAATTGTCTTTTAGTCAACATTTTTCATCCACGGATCTCTGGGTGTTCAGCCAACGGATCATGGATGCAAGGATCCTGCTGATTTTAAGTTTGAGTTTCTACAAAATCAATATCTTCCCGAGTCAAGAGGGGAAAGAATTGAGACTGCGCACGCACGGGGGGCAGCAAGTTGTGACAACCACGGGGCGAACTCGCTGCTCCGCACGCAACAGAGAGAGGAAGGCACTTAGAAAACGTTCGGGTTTGCTCGTACTCGAGCCCAGCTCTTTTTATTTAAAAAATCGCAACACAAAAATCCTCCCAGATCGGGGCATAAAATAAAATCGTGTCCTCTTCGTTCGAGGGATTCCGCGGTGTCTCCGCCGTCAGCCAGACCTGAAACACAGAGCACACGTAGTTTGGCGTTGGCGCTCGCTGCCAGCATTCAGCTTGCGTCTCTCGTCTCCCTGGCACCAACCTTTTCCCCTCGTAGCTGCCGGCTTTTGTCCGTTCCCTTCCCCAATCAGCTGATGCCTGTCAGCTACGCCGGCAATTGCTGGGGAGGGAATGTACCGCCCCTCCAAGACCTGCCCCCTAGCTTGAGGGGGGTGCGGCTTTAGCCGCCTCCGCCGTCCGTACGCCCCGGGGTTGCCACAAAGTGTAAACTTCCACTTCCATATAATGATGCAAAATATATCAGGGTATTTGTTTTAATACGGGTAGTAAAAAAAAAAGACAAAAGTAAAATATACATTGTATTGCTTATTTAT
>JAOVYW010000054.1:6115960-6139715 GCA_025775045.1 Hiodon tergisus | reverse complement strand
TTCTTGCTGGGAGGGACTCTCACACAGGCAAAATCTTCATCTGTTTAAATTAATAATATGCATGCATAGTTACATAACCAAAATTTTTTAATTTTCAATGATAAAATGTTTACATGTTTTATAATAGGTTCAGAATTATTCAATCATTTTGCCACATAATTATGAGAATGAGAAATAACAGTAAGATTATACGTCTACAAAAGTGCCTACCGTCATCAAAGTCTTGAAAATATGAACAATTAACATTTTTCTTGTTCCTGAAAGTAAAAAAGAGAATTAACATTAACTATTTTTCAGAGTGCGTGACAGGAGAAACATTACTTTTCTCAAAACACTGTTGAAGTACAAAATAATCCGATGTTTGGTCACAAAGGTAGATATAGAGAAAGATGCGAGGTTGTAGCATCAAAACATTGCACAGCAGTGATGATTGTCCAGAAGTAGCTGTGTATCATTGTCTTTTTTTTATTTAGATAATTACCAAATAATGAAAGGTTGATAACTACCGAAATATCAACTTTCTTATTCGTACTCCATTGTAAGAAATGTTATATTCGTTTGTATACATTCTAACAAATTGTAGCAGCAGATTTTGGCATTAATCCAGGCAACAAATTGTTTTACGTTTTGCAGCGTTGAATTACGTACCTTGAATGTCTTGTCATATTTCTTAATTTAAAAAAGTGGAAACTTTAACTAAACACAAAATCCCATGCTATTTGGCTTCCGGCTGCTTTTATTCTGAGGTTCAAGTAAAGCACATGTTACTATGCACACTCAAGAAAATAACAAGTCAGCTAACTCGCAAGCCTAATAACTTATTTTGCTCAATCAAATACACAGACGATGACAAATCATTTTTTTAAATCTTCTGTCAGTTAACCAGCCCGCCGCGAAAAAGAAGTACTAATCTTTGTGTTCGTATTTTTGATTCGTTCTTTACAAAATTAAATTAAAAATCAACAAAATATACTAATATATAACGCTATGTTATACACAATTTTTATTGTACTGCTTTACTGTTTATTGTTAATAACCCCCATGTCTGTCTTGACGATTTAGAAATTATCATTTCGTATCGAATCTGCCACGTTTAAGATATACTTTATAATCCGATTCGGTCAGCTGATACTGGTGGTCCGATGTAAAAATAGATCTAACAAGGAAAAACGATAATTAATTGTCATTGCTGGAAAAACTCCAATTAAATAAAAAATAATTTCTATCAGCATTCTGGTAAGGTTTGTTGCCCAGTCTTCCGGGTTTACATTTAGCTAGCTTCTTATGGAATACAGAACTGTCATGGGTTGCTATTAAGCTAAGATGTACGTTAGTCAAAATTACTCAGTATATAGCGTGGTAATAAATGTCGTGAACTATTATGTAGCTAATTACACTTATGTATTTTTATCTAGCTGAGCCTTTGTCTATCCAAACGAAATATTAAAGTAGATCGTTACGTTATTGTAAAATGAAAGAGAGTGTATAATGAATCCAATTATGTATTACCACGCAACAGGCTGTTATTTTGTTATCTTCTGTCCATCTAATTAGTTATTTAACGTTCTCACAACATTGCTGCAACGATGCAGTGAAATTGCGTTGCTCCTATGAAACGTTTTGATAATAATGTTGCCTTGACAGCTTTCAAAGAATCGTATTTCTTATTATAACTTTTGTAATAATACATCATTGTGTTTTTATGATCACGTTTTTCAGGAGCGAATAAGCAAAAATGAAGAGAAATAAGTGTAAAGTAAACACGACGGAGAAGGACTTCGTATTCGAATTCACTGCGGGGAAACAACAATGTGTCCTGACCGTTCCCCTGCAATTCCCCTTGCATGAAAACATCAGCGACCTCCACGGGAGGCTCATGTTGCTACACAAGATGCCCTGCTTTGTTGGAAACGGTGAAGCCACAGAGCTCTGACTTCTGCTTTTAAACATGGAATCTAAAATTGCATGCATCTCTCTATCCATAGCACAATACATGTTCACCCAGATCCAACAATTTAGAATTACTGTGATTTCTTCTGCTCTAGATCTGAAGAGTGCGCTCATGAAATTCATTGAGAGAGAAACCGTGCAGGACTATGACAGAGAAGCAGAGTTAGCCCTGGAGAGGCTCACAACGGGAGAATTGGACACTGATCAACTCGCAAGTGCTTGGGCTAAGGTCTATTCTGCGGTAAGCGCGAAGACCGCGATATGACCATGGAGCCTGCCATTCCAGTCGATTTGGCTGATAATCTGTCCCTCTATTGTTTTACTGGCTCTGCAAGACCTTGCTTTTCCTGATTTTATTTGCCATACTTAAGAAGAGTAGATACTTTTGCGGATTGTACGTGGTGCAGAGGGTAGCAGCACCTATCTTTAATTTTCGCAGTAAGAGGATGTAGAAATGGGGCTCAGAATTTCTTTGAAACAGAATATCCCCATATTTGGCATTTTAAGAAGGTCAGCCAGATCGTCTGTATTCTCACTTCAAAGCACTGGAGTTTAAATTCTGCTGCCACTTGCTCAGTAACTTATAAAAATAAAGCAGTCCGGCCCTCCAGTTCCTATAAAGCGCTGTTGGCTCGTCGCTACGGTTCATACAGGATAATCATTAACATTTTACTGCGGTGGCACATAAATAAACGTGGAAGCCATCCAGCCTTTTGCATCCAGCGTGTTCATTCCATAAAGATTCCCAGACTAAAATGTACAGGAAAGAATGGCGGCTATGAAGGTCCTGAATGTTATTCCGTATTTGTGCATGTTGAGCGATAGTTTTTTTTTTCCCTCTCCCTTTGATGCATAGGAACATTACTTTGACATTGTACGTTTTTTTTTTGTTCATTGTTAGATCTGAAACCCTAATAAGCACCATTCCCACCTTCTTTTCTGATGTGATTTCTATGTTGTTTCTCCTGGCCTCCTAATGCCTTCGTCCTTTCCTGCTTCCCGATCCGGCCCGCTCACCGTTTCACTGGCCCAAACAGACCACCCTGGAGCACGCGCCGCCGGAGGCACCCAGCTGGGACGAGGACTTTGGGGATGTGTACCATGAGCTCATCCACTCTCCGGCCTCCGACACGCTGCTAAACCTGGAGCACAACTACTTCCTCAGCATCTCGGAGCTCATCAGTGAGAGGGACATGGAGCTGAAGAAGCTGCAGGAGAGGTCTGCTTTTGCCCCAGAAATGATGCCGGCCAATCGCGTTACTGATTCGTTTTTTCTTTTGAGATTTACTAAACTCCGGTTGGAAGCTGCTCTCCTCACCCTGTTCCTGTAATGCACCGTAGCTGATTTTTTACTTGTCTCTTTTATGTGAACACAGTCCCATTTTACGGCGTTTTCTTGTGTTCCCCAAATGGAGAAAAACATAGAGTGACGTTTGTGTTCATCACTAATTCCTCTTCCTTTGCTTTGTGCTGTGCAGGCAGGCTGCTGAGATGGACAAAGTAATGCAGGAGCTTGGGAAGACCATGAGCGACCAGGACGTGAACGCTGTGGCGTCCCAGCACTTCGACGCCCAGCAAGTAAGGGACGGGTGCTCGAGGGGGGTCCGTGGATTTTTGAGCGGTTCTTCCCTGCCGACCGATTGCCTGCTCCTGCGTGTGCTCAGGTGTTGGAGGGCAAGTGGGCCAATGAGCTGAAACAGGTGACGGCCATCCAGAAGCAAGAGTACCAGGAGTGGGTTATCAAACTGCACCAGGACCTGCAAAACCCCAACAACAGCACCATCAAGTAGGCCTTTCCTTCAAAGTGGTGTGTGGGGGTGGTGGGGGAAGGTTCCTCAGCACTGACTGCAAGTTGCGATTCAGCAGGTTTCCCACTGTCATTTTCAAGACAGGGAGAGAAGCACAATTGGTTAAATCAAGATAACAAATGCTTGACTCAGGTGATAAGTTGCTTACGTGGAACATACAACGTGCAGACAAAGGGGAAACCAAATCTGCTGACTCAGCAGTGCTCCAGGCCTTGGCTTAAGAGGCCTTGATGTAGCACGTTACAAACAGTTGTGCGTAAATATGAGGGCAGTAACATTGGTTTTGAGTGTTTGACGTCGGCGTCCGTTTCCCTCAGCGAGGAGATCAAGGTGCAGCCTGGCCAGCTGACCGAGCCCACAGAAGCCGGGGCCAGACTGTTCGAGGGGCAACAGCAGCTGGAGGAGAGTTTCACCATCCACTTAGGTACACAGTCTCCCTGGAAACCAACAGGGTTTCAGCACACACCGGTGTAAAAATAAACCCTTAACGACAGGCAGGGTAATTTACGCTTCCATTGGGGCCGGGAGTGAGGCTGGACGGGCGGAGTGCTGCCCTCGTTTTTAAATGTGGCGTTTGTTTTCCCCCAATGGCGGCGTGGCGCGGCGCAGGTGCGCAGCTGAAGACGATGCACAATCTGCGGCTGGTGCGGGCGGACGTGCTGGACTTCTGCAAGCACCGTCGCCATGGCAGCGACGGGGCCAAGCTGCGGCGCTTGCAGACGGCGCTGTCGCTGTACTCCTCCTCGCTGTGCGGCCTGGTGCTGCTGGTGGACAACCGGGTCAACTCCTACAGCGGCATCAAGAGAGGTCAGAGAGACTGCTGTGCCCCCTCAGTACCCAATGCCCTGTCTCTGGCAGAAGGCTCTGTTTCCTCCGTTTCACATAGGAATCCACTCGTTTTTAACGAGACCTTTGGATTGTGACATACGATTCCACAGCCAGTTTCCTGCTATAGCTGAAACTACAGGACCAGAGCTTACATCACCAGTTTTGTGAATGTGGGTCATTCTGATTGGCTCATGCCTGGGTTCTGGCGCACTTGAACGCTGGCACTTGAGTTGGCCGGCGACGCTCACCTCCCGTCTCCCTGTTTGTCCCTGTCCCCCAGATTTCGCCACCGTGTCCAAGGAGTGCACGGACTTCCACTTCCCGCGGCTGGAGGAGCAGCTGGATGTGGTCCAGCAGGTGGTGCTGTTCGCACGGGCGCAGAGGACCAGCAAGCAGAGAGACCAGCCCGGTGAGTGACACGTCCTCAGCCCGCCCACGCCTGGCCCCGGATAAAATGACCCCTTCATTTCCTCTCCTGCTCTTTAAAAAAGGAAAGTGGTGTTGTGCCGAGGGCTGTTATTTGCCGGTCGGTGCGTGGGTGGCAGTAGGGGGTTTGTTTTGGTAGCACAGGATTCCCAAGAGAGGCCTAGGAAATGTAGGGGCAACCCAAGCCTAGAGTCTGGATGGAAGTCTTGTGGGCAAGGGTCTGGAGAAGCCACATTCCTGCTCTCCTGTAGCACTTCCTGTTGGCACATGCCAAAACATTTGCGCTAGTCATGATTTTTTCATTGTTCTGCTGGGTATTCCTTTTGTTGTTTAACGTAGTTGTCATCATTGTTTAAAATGTATTGTCACAGAGAGGTAACCTAGCTTATTGTCAGAATGCATGGTGTCGACTTGTTCCAACTTTCAATTTTTCATGACATGGTTTTGTTGACAAAAAATGCAGTTAAAAGTGTTTGCTAATCACAAACAGGAAACTATATGTAATAAAGGGAACCTAGCAACGTAGCCAAGACATTTTTGTCAGAAGCAAGCTCCCTGGTCAACATCTATGTGTTATGTAAACCGTCCTTCACAATGTCCTGGGAAATGTTTGCTTGAGAGTGGGAACCCTTATTACCTGAACTAGTTATGTTAGCATTCATCCGTGCTATTCCTGCCTTCCTGAAATGCATGTGCGCATTAAGCCGTTCTCTCTATTTCCTCGAGTTAAATATAACAGGATTTAAACACCGGCGTTCTCGCCGCGGCGGGCTGGGGTTAAGTCATCTCCCAGTCAGACAGAGTTAATGATGGAGCCGGAGGCCCGCTGCGAGAGGCCGCTGTGTCAGTCAGGCGGCCGCGGAGTGACGGCGGGTTTATTTATCAAGCGCTGTGGCTACGGTAATGTTGCCCGCGGGCCTGGAGTGGGAACCCTGGGACCGCGGATGTGGTCAGGGGGGACCGGGCCCTTCAGACATTGTTAGAAACCACGGACGTGGTTCTTATCGCAGTCTGCGCTGAAGTGGCTCTCGGGAAAGGGGTTCCCGGAGCGGAACGCCGGAATACTGCCACAGCCTTATATGGGTATTCCTTTCACCGCTGCGGTCCTTTGGTTCTGGTCCTTAGAGCGGTGGGGACACTTTAGCTTCACCTTTTATTTATTTATTTAATTAAAAAAAAAATCTTAACCACAACAACTCCTTCTTTTTCCACCTGAAGAGGTTCCCAGAAACGGGGGCAGTGAAGACAAGAGCAAAAATCTGGAAAGAAACCCTTCAAATATTTTACCAGGTTAGACCCGTCCTTGTGAGTTTAACACGGTGCGCGCGGTTTCAGGTAATGTGCCGGTAACTCTGTTTTCCTGCCTGCCTAATGGTTGGGCTCGGTTTTCCAGGAGAGTTCTACATCTCCCGGCACTCCAACCTCTCCGAAGTTCACGTGGTGTTCCACCTGTGCGTGGACGACAACGTGCGCTCGGGCAGCATCACGGCGCGCGACCCCGCCTTAATGGGCCTGCGTAACATCCTGAAGGTGTGCTGCACGCACGACGTCACCACCATCACCGTGCCTCTGCTGCTGGTGCACGACATGTCGGAGGTGAGAGAGTGAGGCCGGCGCCCGAGTGGGTTTTTTTTTTTTTTTTTTTACCGTAACGGCGCGCTACGCTCACACTTCTGCTAACCCACTCCAGTAATCCCACACGTGAGATTCAAACTGCCGTACGCAGGCCCCAACAATAGCAAACATGAGACAACGGATAACTGTATTAGTTATATTTAATTGTGCCAGTTTGTCTAGGGTACAGCAAGTACACATCTTGAAACTAAGGGGTACTCAAGGCATCCTGTTTTATTATTGTACAATTCCCTTCCAGAAAGCAGCCAATCCCTCGTGAGTATTTGATTTCATTAAATCAGATGAACTGCTTGACCCTGCTCCTTCGGTGGGGATAATTCCTAACTAAGGAGAAACTATGACAATAAATTAACTACACTCTTTAGGAAGTTTGATCTCGGGCTCTACAAGCGGATCGGCTCTGTCCGTTCTTAGCACAGAATGCCTTTTGGTACAGCTGCGGAACACTCAGTACTGACACTTTTAATTAATAAAGTGCGGGATGGAAGTCACTCAGCAAAAAGTGATCTCCAGGTTCCCCTGCGGGAGTGTGCTTGCTGGAACATCCCTTCACAAAGACCGCTCAGAACAGCGTGTACCCTTCTATCTCTGGGCCAGGGTGTACATGTTTTATTAGGGTGTCCTCCATTTGGGCTGTAAAAATAATGGCCATTATTGAGCTGTCTCTTTTTCAAGGGCATGCTGCTAGGAGCACTTTCCTGATAGGAGGGCTGATTCAGGTTCCTTTGACTGCTGCCTCTCTGTATTTCTCCGTCGTCGTTTTGCCTGTTAGCTCAGTCTTTTCCCTGTCAGATGATGACATAAAGATGACCTAGAGTTTAGAAGAATGGATCAAAATCTCCTTGGTGTTTCTTGGTAAACCGGAGGTTGGAGGCCAGGGGCCGTACTGTGTTAACTCTGCAATGGTCAGGTTCAGGTTTTTTTCTTTGGCCCAAACGAGTTTGAACCAGCGGGAAACCGCAGTAACCATCCCTTCAGCTGTCACCAAGCGTGGGCAGCGGAACTTTGATGTCTTCCGCAATTTTAGCGCCCCCCCCCCCCTTAAAAAAAAAAAAAAAAAAAAACTGAATGTAAACTTCTGACGGCTGTTTATTTTCGCGCACACACTGGGCTGCGCCGGGGCTAATTGCCCTGGGGAAGCAGGAGAGCGGCGGGCGGTGAGTGAGGGGGAGGGGGAGCGAGAGCGCAGGTTTCTGCAGTCTGCTCAGCTTGATGGCTCTTCCCTCCGTCCTGCAGGAGATGACCATACCCTGGTGCCTAAAACGAGCTGAGCTGGTGTTCAAGTGCGTGAAAGGTGAGTGCGGCTCCAAAAGAGCGTCCATCCTCTCATATTGACACCACTGGGCACTTGATGCAAATGGGCATCCTGTCAGCTGATGAAAACCACAGGCTTTATTTAACTTGTGGGAATGTAGGGCGAGGAATGGCAGGCCTATATACACACCGAGAATATGTCATGGAAAGGGGGTGTGACGGTGACCTTTTCTGCAGGTTTCATGATGGAGATGGCATCCTGGGATGGAGGAATCTCACGGACAGTCCAGTTCCTTGTTCCGCAGGTGAGGGCACCCGTCAGACAGGGCACTTCCTTTACATGCCGGGCTCCATACTTCACTTACACTCTCTGGTGCGTGGGCCTCGACTGCTCTCCACAGCCACGTGGAGATGAATGTGTGATGTTACATTTGCTGGGTTGAGCAAATGCCATTGATCAGAGAGATCAGGATGCCCCCATCCCCAGAGAAGGCCGTTGTCCTTTTGACACTGCAAAAGAATCGGCTAGGATTGTTGGTGTAATGTTTGAAAATCTAAACGTGCTTACTACTTAATTTTTATTTTTATTTTTTACAAATGTGGCATAATTGGTGTCCGACGTGTTACTGCACGTTACTATTTAGTAAATGTCGGAATAAAAAAGTAAAAGTAAAACTCAGATGTTAAAATAAAGTAGACCTGTCTGTTATGACTGGTAGAGCACGTCTGTTCTCTGGCAGGCAGCAGCCGTGCTCCAGAGGATACTGCTCCGCACGCTATACGCACGGGCCAGGGACGCATCAGATCCTCTCTTCTGACTTCTGGGTTTAATATTTAAATGGCCACTCCTGGGAGTGGGGGGTGAACCCCCCCCGGCCTTAGGCTTCATGCATACTGAATCAGGTGGTGCGTGCCACTCGCTGTGACTAAGCACTTAGCGCAGGCCTCACAGAGAGACTGCAGCATGCAGGCGTTGCCTCCTGGCAGCCTGGTCAAACTGCACCATGATGCTGCTGTTTTTCCCAGGATATCCTCCTCGCGTGACAGCACGGGCTAACGAATGTTGGCACTTCCCTTTTCCAGCACCAACCCTAACGTCCAGTCACGCATATATCGCCAAGAGGGGTTCTTATTTTTTAATGCCCTATGAGGTAAAGATTTAAAAAAAATTTTTTTTTTAATATAATGCCTAAAGATTTTATCCTACCTTTTACTTAGAGATCCTTATTTGTATGCTGATATCGAATGTAAAATGGCGATCCAGGCAGGTTTGTTTTCTGATTATTTTATAATGAACCAAGTATCCTCGCAAAATTGCACTGGGTCACTGTGATATGAAAGCAAGTGCAACCCTCCCCGTGGGGGGGGGCTTTCAGGATATGTGGAGAGCAGCCGAGGTTTCTCTCAGGACAGCCCTGGTAGGAACAGCCCCACTTATTTAGCATTGTTTTTTGCATTTCCAAAGGGGTGCGCACATCTAAATATATCATGTGCCGCGTACACTAGCTGCCAAATGGCGGGTATCAATCGTCTAAAGTTCTTTTGCACGACTGAACTCTGTGCTGCCCCACATGTCAATCCCCAAACGCATCTTATAAAACTCAACTTTTAACGGCTTTGCTTGTTTAGGGACGTTTTGGGTCACGTTTAGGTTAAATCTTTTATTTTCTGATAGCGTTCCTTCTGCTTTATTGATGTTCTCCTCATTAAGCTGCTTGGATGCCCTAACTGTGTAGAAAAATAATCCTCAGTTGTGCTTTCGATGCAGTCTGTTAAACGGTTAAAGGAGCTGTCACTCTGCGTGGCATTCTGCTGTGCCAGGCGACGGGTGTGACGTGCACTGTGCATGCTGGATAAGCAGACCCGAACGTTGCCTTTCCCTGTATTGACAGAGTATCTCAGAGGAGATGTTCTACCAGCTGAGCAACATGCTGCCTCAGATCTTCCGCGTCTCATCCACGCTGACGCTTACCTCCAAGCACTGACTAGGATGGAGCGAGAGAGAGAGAGGGAGTCGGAGACGTGCGTCAAGAATCCTGCGCCAGTCAAAGGCCTGAGCCAATCGGAGCTTTCTCTCATCTGCCAGCGCAGCTCTCACGTCAGGATCACATGTTAAATATAATTTGGGGGCTCGTCCACCAGGGTACCGTCCCCCCATGACTCAGGGTCTGGGGGTGAGTTGCAGTTTTATTATCCTGTCCTGGGCTGCTGAGCTGATGTCCTTCAATGAGCAAACAGACAAAAGTAACAGATAGAACTAGAAGTATTATCTAATATTGTACTACAATTAAGGGTCCAGTTTTTGAATGAACGTATTTATCTCACAAATGGACAGCTGCCTGCTATGCTGGGCTTTAAAGAGTTCTGAAATGACAAGTCATGTTATTGTTTAACCCTGTTTGAAATATTTATTTAGGAATTACATTTTTGCCACCCGATGTTAAAAACAGTAAAGTTTTCTGAATACAATATGTATTTGCTTCTCCAATTTTATCACCCTGGGTCACAGGGCCTTTATAAATAGGTTTGCCTTGTCCTAATGCTGAGACAAGCAGGATGCTGAGTTTCCTCTGCTGCATTGCAGATCCTAATCAGGGACTGCATCCTTCTGCAACAGAGGGCGCTGTTTTCAGAGCGAGCAGAACACTGAAAAGAAGTTAAGTGCCGTTTTTCTGGTTCTTTCACTGGTACCAACGGTTACCACCCAGTCGTGCAGTCACGACAAGGAAACGACATCCAAAAATGAACCTCCGTAATAAGTTCACAAAGGCTGCAGTGAACAAGCAGGTGTTTGAATAATAACACATAAAAAGTCTTATCATTGGACCACATTCACTTTTTTTAAAGATTAGTTTATAGTTGTCTTTCTGCCAGCCTATCAGCACCAAAATGCATAACTAAGAACCCTCGTTTAGCTCTGTTCCTTTCACAAAGATACATCTGGTTCAGGTAAATTCTTTTCCATCTCTTGCCCTGTAAAATATGTATTTAAAGTGCTGGAGAATGCCTCCCTCAAGCATTAACCATTTGAACTGACTGCAGTATATATTTAAAAAAAAAAAAAACAGCTTGTTCATAATGAAAAAGTGTTGTTATTGTATTTTTGGCCCCAATATCCCCAGTGGTACCGAAGGTTGTAATGTGTTCTACTAGTGCAGTTCTGTTACTGTTGCAGCACAAACTTGCATTTAAACAAACGTAATGTCTGTATCCCTGTGAATGTTATTGCACAATGTGACTGAGCCTTGTGTCCACAAACTTGTGCAAATACATTTAAGCTATGTCATATTGCATTAAACTTTTAAATCAAGCCGTGTTCTCTCCTGTTTTGAATATAATGCTCCCACTGTCATCTTCACATTTATATATATATATATATATACTTAAAATTCCTTTACATTCTTATTAATTTGGAAGAGCTTTTTCTCTCAGTGGATTTGGTATATATAATTTGTTAGAATACAACAGTAAGCCCTTTAACGTGATTGTTGATTGCTTCCCATGTGTTTGTAAGTTGCATTGCTGCTATCGTTAATTATATTAGAGAAAAAGCATGCCCATTCAGACTCAAAATTTGCCCTCTCAAGGATTATGTACCTTACGATGCCCCAATGCCTTAAACTCACAAATCCCTTTACCTTTGTAGCAAGGCGGTCATGCTCTAACACCGTGCTTTTTGCAAAATGGTGAGAAAATGTGCCCACAAACGCCTGCCACCCCAGGGTGTCCTGGCTTTGTCATGGGTTCCCCCGGGGAACCTCACCGTGGGGGTCTGACAGGACTCCACTGCGGCCCTGGACTCTCGCGATGCCAGTAGAGACGCTGCACTTCACCAGTGTTGGTGCCCTCTGGTCCTGAGGTGCAGGACCTGCCACTCTCTTTGAAAGGCCACTGATCTGAGCATCTTTTTGCCTGCAGTTCTTCCCCAGGCATTAGCTGTTGTATCTGAAAGTTTGAAATCTGGCTGACAGAACTCCTGCCTTCTGGAATGATGGGAGGATGGACTATTATGGGTTTCGAAAGGCTATGAACTGTGTATTTGTGGACAACAATTGTTCATAATTTATATAAAGAGAGCGCACTCCATTTGATTCTTGTGTGTAATCTAGAAGTCTGTCAGAGATAAAGCAGAGATAAAATTAGCAAACCTGTGAAGAAAATAAATTATTCTGCAGCGTGATTTGTAACTGGATTGAAACTGGTCACAGCTCTTTACTAAGAACGGAAAAGAAGAAAAATGTAATGAATTGAAATCATACATCAAACTAATGTTTGAAATCTGTGAAATAAAAACGACTTATGAGAGAGGTAGTCAAATCCTAATTACTTCCTGTTAGAGAATGTACAATGATGCATTGTATACCTTCAAGCCATGACCAGGAAAGAATAACTAACAACAGAGAATGTATTGTCTGCCCAGTCAACGTTTACTACATAACTCGTCATTATTGAGGAAAGACTGTGAGATCACCCTTGTCACACCCTTTGCAGAGAATTCAATTCAAACTTTGGTTACGGATCAAAGTACGGGCACCGTAATTGCCCAAAAGAACTGTTGGTAGTTCTGATGGAATGGGGACGGTACATAGAGGCAGTAATAGCAGTTTAAAGGACTGTATGTAATAGCGTTCTCTGTTTATGAGTATAAGAAACAATATACAGAAAAGGAAATACTATTAAGTATAGCTGTTTAAAGAGCAGGGTATGTTAAAAAAAACTATAGGCCCTATATGTAAAAAAAAAAAAGGAAAAAAGAAAATGCTCCTGTGAATTTTCACTTTCCCGCCCACTGGACATCGACACCGACATACAATAAGACAAGCTTGTGTTTATTATTGTTCCCCTGGAGCATAACCAAAACCTGCTGCTTGCTGCTGTTTGATGGGTAAAGTGCTGGAACCCTGATGGAGTGCTAATTAACTAATTATCCACACCTGGATCAGCTGCTATGTTAACTAATTATTCACACCAGGGGCAATTCTATAAAGTCCTGCCGTCTGGACGTTGTTTCAGGCGTTGTTAGTTAGAAGGCTCTTGGGCGGCTTCGCTGCTTGCGGCATGTAATTAAAAGTGCTTTTTTTGAGGGCTGTCTTTTCGGAAAGTGTTTTTATTGTTGGACGTCAAAGAATTGGTTGTCCGTTGTTGAGTTAACAATCCGACTGGTTCTCCGTTTGAATGGAAGTCTGCATGTGAGGTTTGAGGATTTTGGAGCGACAACGACCCACCACAAGAGACAGCCATTGGAGGTTGTTTTTATCACAGGGTTATGAGGACGTGGTTTTTTTTAAAACCCGTTTTCGCGTATTTATTATAGATTCTAGTGAGGCCGGGCGACGATGGAATAGTGACATCCCATCTAGGGGAGGTTTTTCCCCCGTTCCTGTTTTAATTGTGTTACCACCCATATACTACTTATGCAAGCCACATGGCCCAAACAATATAAAAATAGGGTAATACACAAACCCATCAACATCTGTCTGTCATCATTGATATTTGAAGTAAAGTACATAATATAAAAGCGATAAATGTTCGATTAGGGCTAGAACATATCATCATTAATCGTTTCAATTAAACAAATACAATTAATCTAAATATGGACTAACCACGCCGGTTTAGTTTACCCAATCATGATTCATAAGTAAGGGAAACGTTAATGCAAACGAGAAATTACGAGAAAACCCGCAAACATGACATGCGTTTAAAACAATTCCAAAATTGTGTCATTTGAAACCAAACCCGGCATTCTTCTTCAAATGTTTGATACCGTCTTCCGTGTTTGTCGTTTTTCCTTCCCGGAGGTTTCACGTCACCGAGTCCTTCCCACCAGTTGGACAGAGACAGAGCGCTGGAAAAAGTGAACAAGTTGGTGCACGGACCGACGAGAGACGCGTTTATGAGGTAAACATGAGGTTTTTGACATATTTCAATGTCGTGAGTTGTAGTTTTGTTTACAGTCAATCAGAACCCGTAATACGAGAAGAGGGGAGATAATTTCCTTTCGAATGGCATATTAAGAAATATCAAATTAAACTTGTTCATTGTATCTTTAATAACTTCCGCTTCCTGCAACATGCGCCTATAGTATGTATTGGCATTTTAAAGTTTGTACCGTTATTGTTGTTCTTTGGCATTCGTTTGACACAATTGGGTTTATGCTAATGGATATGATGGCGCTGGATATTTCCCGTTAAATGTATTGGTCAATTTTCGCGAAGCAGTGTCTACTAGTATCAATTGACCTGGAGTACTTTATTTTAACTTCCAAACTATTTTATTTTGCTCATTTTTCCGTTCTTTAAATTGAGACTGTGCCAAGTGCCAGGGTGGCAACAGTTACGTACTGTCTCTAACGGCAATCGCTAATTTTCTTTTCTACGAAAGCGTGTGTATGCTGTATGCTATATGCAAAAGCTTGGCGCTGTTGGCGAGACCCCCGCTGTTTTGACACATGCGTGTGGGGGAGGAGGCGCGGGTAAGAGTTCTGTGGGATTTATTTAGGTTTTAACCTCACACATTTGCACTGCGATAGACATGTTGACGTTATACTTGAAATGCTCTGAGCAACAGAGAAGAACTGAGTGCACGGGGCATTGCGAGTTCAAGAGCAAGTCAACACGGACAGACGCATCTAGCATAGTGATGTACGAATTGATATACTGATGACATGGTTATCATAAATTATTATTAGATGCATCTTAACACGGTAGTTTAGTACTTGCTTCCAACACCTCTAGAAAAGGAACCTTGTCACATAGTATTTCACAAGCAACATAGTATAATTGATGGTAATAAAAAGGAACTTGGTTCTTCAAATTAAATTTGTTCTGTTATGCAGCAGTTTATCGTTTCAGCACATTTTCATTTTCTGATATTTTATTTTATTTTTTATCTTTGTGCCAGAAAGCTACCGTGTCCAGTCTGGCTGATGTTTACTTTCTATATAAATCATTGTGTTTTTATAGCCTTTTGTTAGACAGCAACAAGTGTGAGGAAATTATGTAAAAAAGTAAACTGTTTATGTGCTCTGGTTTTCTGCTGTAGGCTCATTAGACCTTGATTCATTGCTTATAAGTTCTTCCTGAAACTAAGACCTCGAATATGTCCCTGGAGGATTAAAAATAAAATAAAACCCTCTAATCAGTTAGACCCAAGAACAACAATGCCCAGCTGTTTGACTTCTGTCAACCCGACACACTGTTAATTCAGCCACGCTTGTGTCTTGGGGATTTGCTGAGCGGTTTGTTGGAAAGTCTTCACTCGTTTCTAGATGTTGGACCCAATTGTAAATAGCAAATGGTAAATAAAACCGTACGTTTTTTTTGTGGCGTGTTTCCAGTGCGGTCCTACTCTGTCAGAGTTGACCACAGTGCCCGTTTTGTGTGAAGCTAAACTTCCATCGTTGTTCCCCCAATTTACGGCCATCAAAAATCGCACAAACTCTGACCTTTTAACTTTTCCAGGAGGCTAATTTTATGAACACAGGTTGTGAGGTCATTCAGGGACTGCATGTAGCAGGGCTTGGTCGGTGCCCAGTCTTCAGATGTAACGCTGTTGCCTTGTCGGGGACCAAGAGGTTAAACAGCTCCAGTTCAGATGGATGGACTTGTATTGTCTCTGTGGAAGTTACTCCCCTCAGTCTGTTGGTTCACAAAGAGCTTTTTTCCTGACAGCAAGAGTCACTTCATTGTGTTTCGTCTGCTGAAGAAAACTGCAGACTTTGTACTTAGTCCATGAATGGACACTGGTTAAAAAAGACGCAACCTCTGGTTTGGCTTACCCGTTCCCTTCATCTTTGTTTCTGACAAGGAGGCTAGGGGTTTTAACCGGTGTGATCATTCAGTGTTCTCAAAATGCAATTAATGCATTCTAGTTTGAAAATGCTGGGTGATTCGTAGGCACACCAAAACAAGGTATAAGTGACTTTTTGGGTAAACTTAGAAGCTTGTGGAATTTAAAAGCGCAGGCAAGGCTGCACCAAGAATAACTTGGGATTAGAAAGGAATGGCGGTTCTAGTCATTTGGGAGAGAAGTGAGGGCAACCACTTAAGTTTAAGGTAGGCCTGTATGAGCCCAGATTAACATCTAATGAATTAAAGGAATCGCCTGGCCATGTGCTTGGAGATGCAATTATTAAACAATCAAGGATCTTGGCTTTATGCAATAAGGGGATCAAGACAATGCGAGAGTGAGTGATCGCTGGAGAAGGGGTGACTTTGAAGTGAAGGCGTTCTACTTCTGTGAGTTTCTACTGTACTGTGGCTTTTTCCAAGGTCCAAAGGACCCTTATTCCCGGAGTTCAAATATTTTAAGTGCATGGATATAAACTTTATTTGCTGTATACGTGAGCAATTTCTAACTAACCCCATTGTTGCCATCTGTTTGCGGTGTGATTGTTGAAGGTTCCGGTGTTTAGCTAAGGAACGATGAGGTGTGGTGGTAGGGCTAAATGTATATAGTGTGTGCTTTGTGACGTGTTACGGAAATACACTCATTGTTTTACGTGGTTGTGATCCTGTCAAAGGCGAATTGGTACATTTGTCCGATAGACCGCTACCTCAGAAGTGAACTGACAAATTCACGGGTTGCGAGGGGGCGATGCTGGTATCGGGTCACAGGTCCTCTCTCTGGGGCACCTGTGACGTTTTTCTTCACCCAGAAGACTCCTGCCACACCGTCAGAAAATAACTTTACTACCATAAAGATTAAGTAGGAAAGCCACTACCCGGCAAACTCCTAATGAGGTTTTAGTTGTCATTACATGTGTACTTCCCATGTGGGAGACTTTTTGATTTGAAGTAAAGATATGAAAACAAATTTTGATGCAACCAGTTGGAAGGAGGTCTGCAATGTGACTGAGTGCACTTCCCAAAAAATATGCTTTTGTTTCCGGTGTTATGAATTATGTTGTACCAAAGTGTACTTCAAGAATGTGAATATTTTTATTTTTTGTTTTGGTCCGTAGCCACAAATAAAGAAACGTGGTGTTCTTTTTCAATAAGTTAAGAATTATTTAAATTTTGGGACTAAAGCATTGTTGTTTTTTAAAGAAAGTGTGCTTCCCAAAAATATCCTATGAACAAAACAGCCTGTACTGCAGGCAGGGTAATGCATGTTTTTACACCACACCGTTATTTACAGCGCGCTGTTGTACCCGGCTGGTTAAATTAACCTTCATCCTGGGCCTGTCATCATAGCTGAAAAGCACAAAAGCATTCCGCAGCCTCTAAGGTCAGAGTCCAGACGTCTCGCCTGAAAGCGTCTCCACAGCCAGCTGGGTTCCTGAGAAAGAGACAGAGAGGCATCCCTGAGTCCCCTTATGTTTATAGTGAAACTTTAACCAACATAAAACTTTGATTAAAAGCATACGCACCATGCAGTCGTACTCTTACGGTTAAGTCTGGATCGTCTCTGGGGGACAGTTTAGAAAGCCCCCTCCAACTCAGACATTTCAGTGTCGTCTGCTTCAGATGCCCCAGCCAGGGGCTGAGAAACCTTTTTACCTTCTATACCTTATCTGGGTTTGGGCCTACCTGGGTAGTCGGTTTTTTTTTTCTAGGGACAAGAAAAAGGTCTCATCTTCCTTTGTTCTGTCCTCTTCCAAAGAATGTGCTACGCATGTAAGGCCCCTAGGTGACACAATGTGGAAAATTCAAGGCCCGTTGTGAGCGGCTCTCTCTTTAGTGGCCCACTTGTTTAATAAGCTTTGACTCTGGCCTCCAGTCAATGGCGGCAGACCTGAGCTGAGACCTTGGCTGCAGCAGCTCCTGCGAGCTGAGACCACAAGGGAGAAGCTTATCTGTTTCATTAGCTCCCCGGTACTGAGAGGCACATAGCTGGGGAAAACGCGGGAGGCCGGCCCGGCCCGGCCCGACGAGGGGTGCTGGGATAACGGTGCGCTGTTACTCAACGTCTTCCCAGGGTGAAAATGGCTGAGCCAGATGTTGTCCGCACGCACTCAAGGGCCAGAGCGGGGTACTCAAAGCGAATGACCCTCGCTCTGTGTATGAAAATGTTTTTTATGTGCCGAATGAAAACGGCCATTGTCTCAGCTAAGAAAATCTCAAAGGAAGTGGACGCTGTGTATCTCGGGGAGTAAGCAGTTTATGAGGTTTACTGTTCTTTCAAGCCGTTGATGGCAATGAAGAAATGTAGGGTGGGAATGACGCGCACAGCGCGGAGGGCTCTCTTTCACGGAGCTGAATGGGACGCAAGGTCTGCGTTTGAGGGCAACGGCGCCCGTGATAACGAAGAAGCACGTAATCCTCTAAAAGGATCAACCTCATGAAATAAGTCAAATGTGCATGTTGATCCGCTTTGATGGGCTTTTCCATGGACTGTAGTTGCATCAGTTACATTTCGCCTAGTGCAGTTTGTTGGTCGACAATGGCCCATCGTTGAGTTTCTGTGTGCTTATGTACACTTACCATTTAAGAGTGCTTTCTTATTTCTGCATACACATAGAGGTCTTTTTCCTATGACTTATGTCAGCCAATAACCCTGCGGTCTCCAGTAACTAATGAACAATAAGGCATCTGCAAGGATGGGAGAATACGTTTATATATATATATATATATATATATATATACACACACACACACACACACTTTTTATCAGTAATGCAGGCTGATTCCTCTTTTAGTCTTTCCCCACACATACACGAGTAATATACACGTTTTGTAACTCGGTAAACGGACTCCCTGGTCGCCTGAAAAAAGAGAGCGAGCCAATGGAGTGGGGAGGCAGACGTAGATTTATTGGTTCCCCCGGCATCAGGTGGGGGGTCACGCTGGATCTAAACAAATCAGCTCACAGGGGCCCCTTTTAGCGGCCAGTTTTCCTCAGTGCCATGGAATTTTCCACTCCGTGACCTGGTGGTCATTGTGGCTCGCACAGCACGTGACTTGGGTGCTCACGCCCCAGTCCTTTATACGCACACGCCCAAGGGCCCCAGTAAAACATTACAAACCATTAAACTCATGTTTGTGTGGCAATTATTAATTAACTAGAGTTATTTCAGGCCTTGTGTGAAGTGCTAAATTTGGGAGGGGGTGTGGGTTGCAGAGTTGGTATACGTTTCCCTTTTCTTTTTTGTTGTGCGTTGTGTTGTTGACACAGTCCTTTTGTGCGTGTATGTGGCCTACACCCTCGTTATTTGACTTGTCGTCTGTCGTCGTTTCAGCTGTGTCAATGGCCCTAGATGGGCGTTGTCCATAATTCAGATGGATTGTGTGTGTCCTCGGTTTGTCTGAGTGTAAAGGGAGGACAGGGCTGTGATGGTTGTTGCCGCTCTGACTGATTCAGTTAGATGTCACAGGTTTACTTCCAAACACATTTGCTCCCATACAGGGTCTCGGAGCCTCTCTAAAAAAAAAAAAAAAAAAAAAAAAATTTAAAAGCCTGAATTGATTATGCACTTCCTCAAAGGAACTCCAGGCCGTGGAGATGAACCTTCCCTGTGTTCTCATGACCGAGAAAGAAAGTGGGGCATTCGTTTCAGGCAAACTACAGAGAGGTCTGTTTTTCCTGTGACTTAATAAGCGCTGTGAAAATCTTGCTGTCTACTGTAAGCTAACGCCGTTGGTCGTCGTTCCTCCAGAGCCATCTGCCTCGCTTCCATGTCGAAAGCAGTCCGTACAATCATGAGGTAATCTGCAAGGATGGAAGAATAAGTTCTTGAAACCAATGACGGGTCAGGACCGTCGCCATTAGTCATGTACTTAAAAAAAAAAATTCTGTTGAAACACACGGTAATTAATGATTTAATGATCTTTTTCATTTAATCTAATACCCCTCTTTTCCACTCGGTTGTAATACATGTGACATTTTAAGTTACATTGGGGCCTATGGCAGTTGAGTTGCAGCCGTGACGGTGAGGTATAAAATCAGTCAGTTCATAATGGGTAGGTTGGGTTTGTCCTGTGGAGCTGTATCCTAGTTAGTGGAACACCCAAACTCAATTATGAAGAAAACGGCAGACCTGATGGTGGTCTAGCCAGGGGGCACATTAACTAACCATATAACTGTAATTAAACTTTTTCAGTGTGGCAAAATGGAAACTCTAGTGCTGGCTGAGTCTTATGGAGTCTTGTGGCTAAGTAAGGGGAGTGCTCAAGGGTATGGATACCCTGGCTTCAACAATAATAAGAAAGCCTTTTATGATATGTTTATTGTCTGAATAAAATATTGTTTAGGACTACCACCTTGCCTGTGGAATGTTTGGTGTCTGGCACCCGCCCTTATCGGGCCTTGTTGTGGTCACACCCCGCCCATGGCCACACATGGCAGAGAATGCCACATCATGCCAGAACTCGGCTGCAGTACGTGCTGCCCTCGCCACAAGCTGTGCTGCTGCTGGTGCCGGTGTCCACACCTACATCTACTGAGGGATTACCAACGGCGCCATGCCACGAGGGTTAGTGGTCGCCCCCGGCTTCCGTGTCCAGAGGGTCGACTGCAGTTACCTCCTCCCTGCCGAAACAGTTCATTGTCTACCTTTCCAGAGGGGTTTTAAGAATTATGTAAGAATAACGCCCTACAGGCTTTAAAATTTTTTTTTAATAGTCTTGTTTTTGAACCTCTGCCTTGCCTAGGTGGTTTGTCTGCAACCCGGTCCTTATAGATTGTTAGGGTCACACCCTATGCTTGCCCACATGACCGATTTTGGGGTGTAATTTGAACCTTCTGTACAGTACCGTTTCTTCAAATTTTTCATCTTAGTATCTTATTGAGTTAAAACGTAACATTTGCTCTCAACTGAAGATGACCTGTGCAATTAGTGTCAGTGAAGATTATTATAAAGGAAAACATTTGGCTTCTGTAGGCTGTACTGCTTTTGCGTCACGGAAGTTATTTTCACCGACAGACACTTTTTCAGCGAGAACAGAAAAGTACAAATCCTGTTTATTGTTCTTTCATGGGAGTTTCAGAACCACCACTACTACTACTACCCTAAAGACTGAGATCTACAGTGAACAATCCTTTAGCTCCACTCTAGCATCTCCATTCAGGAGCGTAGCTGTGAGGAACGTGAGCACAGCACCATAGCATGTGGGAAAGTGTGTGTGGATGGGTCTAAAACAGGGGTTAGTGCCGGGCTTCGGGAAGCGGGCTCAGTGGGAGTGGAGGAAGGCTGGGCTTGGGTGAGGGCTGTCCTTGATTGGGAGATTCAAGTGATATCAGATGATAACGGAGGGGGGTCAGAGGTGACTGTAGGAAGAGTTTGGTAGCAGTAGGCTATTGGAGAGTGTGGGGGGGGGGGCAGTCTTCTGAGGTGGGACTGATATGAATTCCCCCTTTGTTTCACAGTAGCCGGGTGTGCCTGTGCAGAGAAGACAACCAGCCAAATTCTTTTCCCCTCTCAGGAAAGATTCCTCAGGTGTTTTTTTTGTGGGGGTTTTCCCACAAATCAGACCTGGGAGAGATCAAGTGAGGTGGGTGGTACTAGGAAGAGCTTTCGGGACACGGTTTCAGAAACTGGGTCAGCGAGGAATCGGAGTTGGGTGTCGGTGCTGGGTCGAACTAACGTTTCTGCTGGGGGTGGCGCGAGAGAAGTTAGTGTGAGGTCGCTGCTCTGCCCGGAACAGCCCTTTTCTTTTAATTATGGCAAACCGGATTCCTCTGTAAGTGCTTTGAATCCACAAACCCTGAAGGTGTACTGATGCTACAATGTGCTCTCTGGTCTGAAGTAGAAGATCATTTGGTTTTCTTTTCTGTTTAGTTTTTGTGTAATGTCCAGTGATAAAGAATGTGACCTGAGATGGTGAATGTCGCTTGGTCTCGCGTCTGGTGGAGAAACTTGCGCATGGACCCCGTTGCCTCGGCAGAGGATTCATCAGGAAATGGACCGAGGTGGTACGTTTCGCGTGGACTTTGGACCACGTGTCGGGTGATGTTTTTGTTTTCTGATTGTGGACCGTGTGATCTGAGAATAGACAGAGGGCTGCTGTAGGGGATGCTGGGCTTGCATGCACATTAGCGGACTGTATTTTAGCGCTGCATTTCAAACAAATGCTGAACGCTGCCTGCTTAGTCCCGTCTTGCAACATTTCTGTTAGGGTTGCCTTTGTCCTGTTAATTTTTTTTAATTGAACTTAATATTAATTTGAAATGTGAGTTGGCTGTCCTACCCCTTGCATTTTTTTTAAAGCAACGATCAATAACTGCTCCCTGGTAGAGCAGTGGTCAATAAGTATTGGATACTGATTTATTTATTTTTAGTTTTTAAATCATGCACAAGCCCATCACCGTAGTGTCTTATTTATTTGCCCAGTGGGATACCATTTGTCTTCCGGACGGGTTACGGGGGGACTGGCACTCACCCCTGGGTCTTGCAAGGGCTTGCCTTCCTCTCCCTTCCAGCTGATAACTGCCCTCTATCGACCCTGTGTGAGAGCCAACCACAGAATCTCAGAGGACGAGATTATGTTTATCTAAGTAAGTGACAGAACTCACTAGCTGAACGGTGGTTGGCTGAATCCAGTAATTAATGCCTTATATATATTATATAATTTGTTACATAAAGCATTAAAAAGGGTTAGACGAAAGTTTCTCATCATTCTTTAGACAGGGCTGAAACCAGATGGCTGGCTCCAGAATAATACTTCTGCTTCAAAGTCTTTAGAAGACCTTAAAATTGTGTAAGGAGAGGCCCATTGAAGTACTGTCATCTCTCCTTCCATTTGTTTGTGTAGTTGGTCACATGATTGTCAGACAAAAGTAGGGTTAAGGGTCACAGTGGAGGATGTGGCTTATTGAAGATGGGGCAGGGGGTTGGTCTCAGTTCTGTGATCCAATGGTAGAATCCGTGGTATAGTGGTTCCGGAGTGTTTCTTGGCGCACTCATGCTGGAATCGTTTAGGAATTTAGCTGCTGAGTAGCTGGAAGCAATACTGTTGAGTCTGCATACTGTTGTGGCTAAATTCCTGTCCTGCCAAAAGTCCCCGTCCCCAGGAGTCTAAGGAAATGTTGGGTTCTCAAGCCATCCAGTGGGTGCCAAAACGTCGCCCGGAGCCTGCGTTTGAGGTTTGTCTGTCTGCTGCTGAAACGGCGCTTGTGGTTCTGATGTCATGCCTGTGCAATCCTATCTCATCTCAGACAGAGATTCTCCAGTGCTCAGGAAACCCATGTTAATAAAAGCATAAGCAAAAGTGCTTTACGTCCCAGTGTATAGGGTTTCACAGGCACAATGCACACAAAGTCTTTGTACTTTAATAGCCTTCAGGCTCATTTTCGACAATGGCTTCAGAGAGTTGAGCACTGACATTTGTAAAGCCCTCACCCCTCCCCAATCCATGCCCTGTAGTGACTGCTCCTGTCTGCAGGTTCTGAAAGGCCAAGACCTCTGATTTTATGCAAGTCAGGCTACGGGCATGACTGGAATAAATTCCAGCCAATTCATTAAAACTTTGTTGGCATTGCTCTGAGTGGGGAAACGTTACGCTTGGCATTGTTCTGAGTGGGGAAACGTTACGCCTTCATCCTCACAGCCGTTTGGCTCAGAAATGACATGAACATGGCATGGTGCAGGCTTAAAATTCACGGAAATATAATTTCACTGTAGTTTCTCCTTTCATCTTAAAATAAACTAAGCGCTAACTTTGCAATCCAGACCTTTTAGAAGCGTGTACTTTAACTGTTGGGGACGTTAACTACAGAAGCAGAAGGCAAAGTAGCCGATTAGCAAACCATCTTATGTCTAAATAATCGGACCCAGTCCTGAGGGTCCTATAAAGAAGGGTTAAAGGACAGCGAATGTGAGAGGGTTGTACAGGGGGATTAAAATGGAGAGAGAGAGAGAGAGAGAGAGAGAGAGAGAGAGAGAGAGAGAGAGAGAGAGAGAGAGAGAGAGAGAGAGA
>JAOVYW010000054.1:6083780-6095927 GCA_025775045.1 Hiodon tergisus | reverse complement strand
TGGGTGTCGCTCTTCTCAGCACTCACCCACTCGATCGGCAGTGTTCAGGCAAGTGACAAAGGGCTCATTTACGGTAAACTTTGTGGTGAAGAATCCACAGAAACAGTCGCTTAGGGGCCGAATTACACATCGCACTTACACAGCAGTTTCAGTCGCTGCAATGTTCTGGGTTTTTTTTTTTTTTTTTTTTTACTTAGTGTCGGAAATTTCAAACCTTCAAACTTTTTCTTTAAAGTTAATTTGTGGACTTGAAGTCACACTAAGGTCATACAGCTATGGGGAAAACGTTCAAATCCCACATCTGAATCATAAGAACCACTGTCTCGACATGATCACAGTAAGACTACAGTTAAATAATACAGAGGCAAATCACTATCTCATGCAGTGTGTGTTTGTGAGGTGAAAACCTAAGCAGTTTTTACAGCCATGATTGTACTTCAACTGGACCACTGTACTCAACCTTATCCGGCCTCAACCACGGAGCAATGTTACCTGACTGTTCCTTCCTGCTTTTCTTGTCATTTGGTCTGCAGTAGGAAAAGGAAAGTTCTAGATAAACATTGTCCTTCGTCCTCAGGTATGACCAACAGAAGCAAATGTGAGTGGTTTCAAAAAGATCTGTGGCTCAGGCCGTGGTGACAGTGGCTTGGAGGTTTTCTAGTGGACAACAAGCCTTCTGGTCATGGGACAGACCAACGTGGTAGCACTTAAACTCCACTGTCTTGCAGACAAGCGTGGCTGTTCTGAACTGTCGACTAAAACCCACTACGGTACTGCCTCAGGTGAACTATGCTTTTGAACCAACCGGTCACAAGCATTGACCAATAACCACAAATGGCCATTTTTCCTTTTCAGTTCCGCAGACCATGTTATTTGCTACAGGCCCTCATGCAACAGATGCTCATCGTATGACCCCTACTTCTCCCTTCCGTTGGAGAAGCAGACCCAGATTGAAACTGTTTGCTAGGAGATGAGAAGTCCAGTCAGAAGGGTCTTCCCTGGCCAGCACTGCAGCAAAATCACCCTTGGCGCAAGCTGGAGTAATCCTTTTTCGGTATTACTCCACAACTACCAAGGACACTAGGGATAACCACCCGGAACTGCCTGTCAAGCCACTCACGGAGAGCATCAGCTCATTTCCATGCAGTTCTTTTCTACGTCTTGCGAGGGAATAACAGACGCACTCAGTTGTTTATCTTTACTCTATGGTGGTCACAGTAGTTGGACAGGAACCCTATCGATCCGCATAGTTCAGGCTAAAAAGTTACATATACAGTTGAAATACAGGTTAAAATCTCATACTTGTACAACACTGGTAACTCCCCACACAGTCAATGCTAGTAGCGGATGAAGCGCTCCCGTAACTACACTCAAGATAAGCTCCCGGTACCAGCAGCGTCTCCTCCCGGATCGCCTCTGCTATCCTGTCCATGTTTGTTGCTGACACAAAGCCCTGATCCAGGTCGCCTCTCGTCTGGGGCACAAACGAGGTGAGTAACCAGCAGCACAGGCGCACTCATTTATTTCGTGCTCAACTGTTACCGATCTCACCTTTCCATCGTTGCTGTGGTTTTTACAAGAACTTGTCACCGGAAAAAGAGAGAGAGAGATTGAGAGGGAGAGAGAGATTTGACTTATGCAGCTGATCATCAGTTTCGTTTTTCTACCAGTCATACTGGTCCAATGAAACCACCTATGTTCTGGGGACAGCCCCCCCAGAGATGTTTTTTAAGGGGAGTGGCGACTTAGGCAACTCGCAACTACGGTTTTTGGCAGATCTTGCAACTGCGGTTTTGGGTACCCTGTACTCCTTGAAAAACAAATAACAAGGTGTGGACAATCATCAGACAATCATCACGGTTTTTTTAAACACATCAGGGTCTACTCTAGCACTCAATGACCATCTCTGGCTGCCATAAAGTAGACACAACTGGTTTTCACGTTCATACCGCAGAATCACAGATCTTCATAAACCAGGGATGCCCAAGTACCGTAGTATGCAGACCTAATTTGGCCCACTATGAAATTTGGTTTTTATCTGCCAGAGGTGTCCAGAATTATAAGAAATATTTTGAAAAAATGTATGAGGGTTAATAACCCACATGAAGTAGGTTACATAAAAATGTAATGTAAAAATTGAAATGTAATAAAACCCATAAAATTTCTAATTGCCAATTTATGCGTAATCAATCCTAGTCTTCCCTAATTGCAGCTTCAGTGCAGTGTTGGTTTGGTCTACTTAAGGCAAACATATGTTGAACAGTAATGACTCAGATCTGCACATTTAAATTATTAGCATCATGTTAAAAAACTGGACGTAAGGCTCACTGCCGAGAATGCACTTTGATCCAAAAATTCCAAAACTTGGGACACCCCTGTTCTAAACGATCTGAAGATCTAATTTAGTACGAAATGAGAAACGCCCCTCGATACTAACGCAGGCGCGTCCGATGCTTCGATTTGATTTGCAAATAAATACCAAATTTGTTGGCTGGCTGGCCAATTGATTCAGCTATAGTTGATTTCCTTCCCTTGACTACGCAGAGTGAAACTGACCTGGTTTGGTAGTTAACGCTAGCTAAGTGAATCATTTTTTTGCAGGAAAGACACTTTTAAGAAGTGAGTATATTTTAGTATTCTAGTTATATAACTAGAAACTCGCCAACGTCGTATAAAGGCAGAACGTAAGATCCATTTGTTAGCTAAAGTAAGCAAAGTGAATACTTTATGTCCAAGTACCCTTCTGACAGAGATATTTAAGATATTAAGTATTATAGTTATGTTCAGAATCTAGATATTAGCTTACCTCAACCGTAGTCGTTATTACTGATAGAAAGATTGTTTACTGAACGCACATTTCAATATTTTATTTATAATTTAACTTTTAATCCCCATCCAGACACCGCCATACCTACAAACCTTTCTTGGAGAAACGTCAAAAACAATTCTGTGTAAAATCATCTGAAAAAAAGGTAGGCAAATGGATGTGTGAACTATGAAGCCTTCCCCTTTCAGTGTTGCCAAGGCCATATGACCAAAAATTGCCGAAATTGAGAAACCGTGTCAAACCGCATAGGTCTTCTTCCAAATTAATCAAATATGAACACTGGAGACCATTTTTAAAAAGTTTGGCAGCGTGTGCATTGACCCTTGCGCGGAGTCACAACAAATATGCAGCAGTTGGAAGCCTGAGGGGTTGGATTGGCCCGAAGCTTTCGTGTGTTTGCTAGCTGGGCTGGAAAAACTTAGAGGAGGAGTCTCAAAGAATTTTAAATTGAAGAAGCCAGACTTATCTCTCTTCTGGCTAAAACTGCAATAATAAACACAAAAATGAATCACCTGGTTATTCCCCCCGACTAAAATTCTCAAGAGCATGTTGTCTCCCTGGCAACCGGTGATCAAGTGAAGCATTGCGGACTAATTTCTAATTGTTTTCCGCTTTGCAAAGAACTGAAACTGATTCTCTGCCTTCTTGCAAAGGGATGACAGCAATCTCCAAACTAGACATGAAAGCCACGAGTCTTAAATTCACAGTCTAGTGCAAAGCTAATATGAATGTTTTAAGAGGGTGAAAGTCAAGTAATTTAATACAAAAATCGAACTACATTTTTTCGTTGCACAGTGTTACGTCGTAGTTTCCGTTTTTATCAGCCAAATAATATAAATCATTCTTTTCTAAACTTCTTAAATTTCAAAGATGAATATGAAGGATATTTTCTAGTCGAGATGGTTGGAATTCAAGCAGTGACTTACACTCGTCACTGAAATTGTTCCTCAACACGAAATATTTGCCACTAGGTGGCAGTAGAGACCGCTTAACAGACAATTATTTACAAGAGTTTTTTTCTTTTTAATGTATGGCATGTGGTAGTCTCTGCAAGTACCCAAATTGATGACGCCTTTGTTTAACACTACCGTGGTAGTACCCAAATTGGTGATGCCTTTGTTAAAAACAAATGTACAGTAGCCTATTGCAGCCTATAAACTAATCCATACAGATCTAAGGTTAAACTGCTTTGTCTCAGTAATGTACAATTCTCCAGTACGAACATCACATAACAGAAAATAGCAACAAAGACAGCCTAGACTTATACACTTTTGTATTTTATGTCTAGTCATTTCAGATTTATTAGCAAAGTTAACGATATCTGAATTAGTCCAATATCCGATAGCCTATTAAAATAATGATTAATTGACAGTTCTGCCAACTATTCTATACCAAGGAATTAACCATCTTTTTATGGACCTAGCGTTTACTTACCAGCAGCTCCGTCGGTTTGATGGAATTGTCGGTATAAATGCAAAGCTTTTCTGCTGTTAACGGCCGAGTCTCTTTTAATTTCGATGCGAGAAACATGCTAACCGCCCCGAGGAGCTGAAGATGACACTTTTTGGTGGGTTCCACGGCTAAAAATCTATCCAAGTAGTTCATCGCCAAAGGAAAAACTTCTTCCTCGCACTTCTGTTCTTCACAAACCTGTGGGGAGACGAACCCATTAGCTTCCATGCGGGGCGTGACACTTAAACGTTCTTCTTCATTTTAACTGGGATTAATAAATAATTGGGTAATGCGCAAGAAATCGGCGTGAAAACGTTTAATGTAATAGAGAAACGACGAATATCAATAGCTACATCTCTTTAAAAACCTTCGCAGTTTCACCGGGAACCGAACCGAGCCCTAAGATGGTCCAATAGGATCAATACGTTTCAGATTTATTTCTGATCGCAGGAAAATTGGATCTGGCACTAGCTGTCAATAGATTCGCATTCCTTAGGTTCATTCAGTAGGAAACGAATTCAAGTCACAATCACCACAGCCAAAAAACACCCATGCAACACAGTTCGGGAACTCTTTTTTTTAATTCGTCATATTTTCATAAAATATTAAAAAATATCTAGAGCCGATATTTTTACTTACAAATGTTCATTATGCCTTTTTACATCTTTCCCGACAATTGCTAAACATGTACACTGCAATTAAATATAAAAAATACGTCAAAATTAAAACGAAGTGACATGCGGTTGCTGTCGAATGCGTCACCACTAAGTCAAAGTAATTATTTGAAAAAATTATTTAAAATCCCACGAACGGATGAAATGAACAATTTTAACATGAAAATAAACCTTAAATTGTCTTCTTTGTTTTCCGATTATTCCAGACAGGAAATACCCAAGGGGTTGTTAATTAACGAACTTATTTATTTGGTGACTGATTTTGATTACAGGATAGAGCAAGCAAAAGAGGGGCTAGGGCCCGCACCCCTTCCGCGAGCAAATAGTTTAGGAATAATAAAACAAAAAAAATAGTGGTTAGTTTTCTCGTGTCCAAAACAAGAGTTTTGTACTATAAATTGCATTCTATTCAATCTAGCATTCTATAACCGCTGTTAGTGTTTTTAGCGACCATAAACATAACTGCAGTCATAATCTGGTTGAGGAACCAACATGGCGCTACGGATATTATAGACTGAAGATACTGCATACGTGTGCATAGAAATAATAATAATAAAAATAATAAAAATAAAAGCTTAAGCATTGTTTTGTAAGTAGTGCGACTCCATGAGACGCACTTTGTCCCAGTATATAGAAGTATCTCGTCTATGTTAGACAGAAGCGTGACTCGTTCAAAAAACAGCATCGTAACCTATTAAAATTGCAGAAGTACATGATGATTTGAATTTCTATTCGTAATTTACGTAAAAAATACAGTCGATTTTCACTGCTCTTAAGATAAAAGACAGGGTTACGAAAGACGAATGACCGTTTATAAAGCGTTTTAAGGAGGTGGGAGTACGGAAATGCAGAGTGAAAAGGAAAATCGTGGTACAAACCTCCAGCATCCAAGTTGCAACCATCCGCCTCATATATGGCTGAATATCTTTCTGGACGCATTTAAAATAAGAACATTGTGGTAGGAACCTTTCCTCGATGGTCAACAAGCTCTGTAAAACCCTGTCATCATAAAGAAGATTCGGGTCGGGACGGGCTCTTATGAAACTGTCCATCTCGAGGCAAAAGAGTTCCATTTTAGTTCTTTCCTTGTCAAACGAACACAGTAAATCTTTAAATATGCTATAAAAATTGACAAAGGGAACAAAAAATGGAAGCGAAGTCTTTTTGGAACATGTAAGACTGCAGGGCTACCCAAATTAGTCCTGCCTCTCCATGCGAACTTGTTCGTCTCCGCTTTTACTTTCTACCAAGCTAGCTGCATTTGAAGCCTTCCCTAAAGCAGCCGGTGACGCACGCAAAGCCTTTACAGCACAGCTCATTACGTAGCGCTGTTGGCCAGACTTAGCATGCCCGCATCAAACTTTTCTTATTCTTCTTATTCAGTTAACTGATAAGGAGCCGACGAGCTCGTGTATATGGAACGAAACACCGACGTTTCGGGATATATTATTTGTTGTTGTAACAGGACCACCCTCGCGCAGCCCTCCTTCCCTTTTATCCGAATACAGCTTCTCTCGTCCTTGCACACATGGTCGTTCGGACACACATGTACTCGAACATGAATACATGAAAACCCACAAAATAATTTCACTGGAAGTGTACAGCCTTTTGCCCATAACAAAATACCAAATGTGTGAAATATCGATAATATCGATGCGTGAAAACATACTTTGGAAAACAAAGGGGTCTTTCTGTAGCTGTATTGGAGGTTCATCTCTAAGAGTGTGGGGGTGGGGGTGAGTTGCATTCACTTAAGTTACAGGATGGTGGCAGCAGAAAAAATATATTTTTTTAGTTTCTAAACAGGGAGCAATTAATTCATTTTGTTGAATGCCTAATTTGTCCCTGTATCTGCTTCTTACCACGTTCATTGATTACTGATAAAGCCCTCTTGATTATTGATTAATTATTAATTTCTTCCGTATCGCTCTCCTTGTGCTCTCCTCTTAAACCTCCCCAACCCCCAGTACAAAAAGTTCTAACCAGATCTTTTTTTATATAGGCCCAGTGGCAACGCGTGTGGTCGGAGGAAGATAGCTTTCTAGGAAATGCTATAACTACATGCTTTCTTTGCGGAGAGGACAATGTGAAATAGCTAATTCTACGCTTCGAAGTGCGCAATATTTTGCATGTAGGGCATCTTTAATGACACTTTCTTTTAAATATTCACTTAAAATCGAACATACGCAAGTAGTGTAAAGTAGGTTAAATTTACTTTAGAACTAATGTTTGTAAACAAGGTTACGAGTGGATAATTTGATCAAATAATAAAAATAAGAACAATTATGGGGAAAAAACCTATTACTTGGGAAAACGTGACGCTCAGTCAGGTATTTAAATAACCTTGCAGCAGGCTACATTACATGTATAATGCAATGGGTCATTTATGGAAAATTGAATCATTAAAAAAAAAAAAAGTAATCTATTTTCGTGCAAAAAGTTACTCGGGTTGTAATGACCACTGATTTACCTGTTAAGAAAAGGTGGATTCAATACCTACTGACTACGCGAGATTTAGCGAGACACCTTGAATTCCTGAAAACACGCGAATGTTTCCTGCTGTTAACACGTTTGGTCAGAATAATTGTCCCAACATACTCGTGACATTAGAGGAAATGTCGTTTAAAGTAGGTTTTGTTTCTGGATAGTTTCCGCCCTTTTGTCACAGTTCTTACACAGCCAATAGTTGTTCTGCGCGCGACCGAGCCACGCGGATTGTTACTGGGCAGAATTTTCTCCAGCATTCTCTAGCATTCCTGCGGCGAAAGGGCTTTTATCAATCACCCAATTACTACACAATCGACGTGTGTGAGAATGGGAAATTGAAATATAAACTCACGAATCAGAAAAACCTGTCGTTGTTCTAAGACTATTGTTCATATGTTTAGTTTTATTATATTATGTTACCACTAGATAAATTATTTTCAGTGTCTTTATTTCCTAATTATTTACTAATCAGTTATTTGTACCTAGAGAGAATTACCTGAACACCGTGTTTTATTTAAACTGAACGGAAACGTCTGCTCGTGTCTCTCGTGTTATGATGTAGAAATATATTTCGATTGGGCTATTTTCTTTGTTAAAGAAAAAACTGAATCATTCTGGTGAAACTTAGATATTGTTCGAACAAATTAAATTTAACATTCTTTTTGGGGAGATTCGAGAATTCGGCTTCTCAAAATTCCTAACTTTTCACGTAAATTCACATGATAATAATAATAATAACAAAATGGTTTGGAATTTTCCATTTATGTTATATAGATTTTATTAAAATATCTTTAAACTTTGTAGTACCTGTTGTGCTATAATTTGAACGCTTGGTACGTCACTGATACCGCGTTTTTTTGTTTTGTTTTTTTGCAGCTGACAGCATCTTTTCCCGTCCCACCAGTGACTGTCTGCAGGCAACTTAGCTGCTAATTTTGTAAGGGGAAAAACTACAGGGGTATTATTTTTTGCTAATAGAAAATAAGATCTCAAACTTTGACTGAAATTGATTTATAGTTTGACACGTAACGTTCACATTTTGTTTTCGCACGAAGAGTTCTCGGCAGTGAATTTAGATTGTTAATGATCTCTTTCTGGTTTTACTCCACTCCTGTGATGGTCTTGAAACCATCCCTTTGTTATATCTTTAACGCGGGAGCTGGTGTAATTGCTTTGATGTGTTTTTCATATTTAATGACATTTATGTTTCGGCAGATGTTTAACTGTCTTGCCCGCAGATAAAAGTCTACCATATGTTAGCCCACCGGAGTGTAAAAGATGACCGCATAATATTTCATACATGGTCAACTGGGGTTAAATGACACTACCAGAACAGCTGCCGCCAAAATGAATTTAAATAAAATGCCACTTGGTATCTTTATTTTCTCAAGCTGAAATGACAATGACCATTTTTGCAGACATGAGACATAACCAAATATTTCCTTTTTAAAAAAAGTACTACCAAGAAGTAAATATGTGTTTCTGAAGTTTAAAGTCTGACTTTTTCATGCGATAACAAAAAATGCATATTGTGCATAACCCAGTTTTATTTATTTATTTCGGTAACCCATTGTCGTCTTCAGTAAAAAAAAAAGAAAGAAGCTCTGCCTGTATTTTCCCAGATTAAAGAACGTCACCGAATTTTCTATGTCAAACTTTCTCAGTTTAAATAGACTAAATAGACGGGGAAAGCTCGATTCGTACAGCACTTCCTGTGTGATTGAACAGAGAATATAAATGCCACACCCTTAAAACAGCTTCTTCAATGAATGCATTTACAATCCAACTAATTACTAATTCGATACGTTGCCTAAAAATAACCAGTAGCATAAACCCAAAATGAGTGTTTAAAATCACTGAGGAAAATTTATAAATGCAAAGTAATTTAAAGAAAAGGGCAACCTGTTACTTACTTATATCATTTTATGACTAAATTCGAAATTAGGTTGTTGTTTTTTTTAAACCTCTGGTATCCTATAACGTCAGATAGTCGTCATTTCACGTGGTACTGCAAGAGGAAATTTCCAGGCATTCTGCACAACGCTGAAGACGTGCAGAAGCTAACCAACCACTCTGACTTTTGGGGGCACTATGGAATTTTGGAGTTTTGCCACGAATCTGAAAGGGATCCTTTGGCACATTTTTGGCATTTAATTTTTACGGCAGATGTCTGACACATTTAACTAAAATTGTTCAAAATATAGCAAGTTGCAGACCATGAAAATGTATTATTAAATGTAGCTGAAAGTATATAAAATATCTAGAAAAATAATATATACATTTTCTGTACTGAAAAAAAACTGAAAAGTTTTACATTTTTATTTCAGATGTTAAATACATTGTATTTCTTTCTTTTTCAAAGAGCTGTATACGTGCTCCAATGTACTGGCCAACTATATCTCAAATGCACACATTTACAAGACAATGCACCCAAAAGTATTATTGCTATTTAATTTTCAAGTGATTACATATATTCACATATAAAACGTTCACGTTTAATATACCTTTCTCTCAAAACAATGCTTTAACTGAAGATGTGTATTTATAAAACATAATTCAGTATGTGAAACTGAGACTGATATGTTGTGAAAAAGGTTTGGCAAAAGTCTCGCTTACACAGCTCATGAAAGAATTGATGTTTTTTATTAAACAAAAGTCATTAATGCAAATGCTTATATATGGCTCCACAACACACCCACAAATACTCAAAGTGCCACATGGAAAAAATAGAATAGAAGACTTCAGTAAGCATACAATAACATGCTTAAAACGGGTACCATCTTAACGAAGTGTCACCTGTCACATTAATATTAAAGATAATCATTTATTTTGTGAACCATCACCCATCGTCCAGCAGTTGTATTTTATTTCACAACAAATTTACAGTATTTAGTACCTGCTTATAAACATTTTAAAATCAGTGATGCAGTAATGATTAAAGTCAAAGGAAAACCAGATATGTAAATTAGAATATTGCATGAAAATTGATCAGGTTATCACTTGGGTCATTTGGTTTTGGTACTGAACTTGTAACCAGTTGGTTGCTTGGTCGGTTGCAGTTTCAAATTGCTTCCACTGAACTGCTTTATCAAAGATAGTTGTGTGAAGGGATAAGGTGTAAAACGTCAAGCCATGGAATTCACTCTGGTGAGTGTCTGCTATACAGCTCCATAATAACAGCATTATTACACGTTTTGGCGTAAATTTTTTTTTTTGCCTGTGATGAATTTCAAAATATACCTAACAATGTTAGCAATCCTTTTATTTACCAAAATTAGCTTTCTTGTCCATGCATTTGAGAAACATTGAAGTATGCCGGTAAAAACATTGAATGGCGTGAAATGGAGTGGACACAAACGGCAGATTTGCGAAACATGCTTGATGAGAGATAGGGCAAGGAACGTTGTGTAGGAAGCCATGAAATGCAGCGAGGGCTGTTTGCCCTATACGCTGTTTGCTGGTCGTGGATGGTCTGTGCCGTTTAAACGCGTTCCCCCTTCCTGGCCTTGCCTCAATGAAACATGGAGAGTTATTCACCACTCACAACTCCTCTCTTGGACACAGTGCACAAAGAGCAAAGAAGTGTTGTGTCCATTTAATTTAATTGTCTGGCAGATTTTTGTGTGTGTTTTTTTTTTTTTTTGGTACATCCAGATTTTATTGAATGCCACATTAGTGATTTTGACTGCAACGTAACTGCATTTCTTTAGGACGTCTATAAGCTTGAACCTTAATCACGATATACGATATACTGTAAAGACTGTGTTATTGTTTAGACTACTCTTTAAAGTACAGCAGGTTCATCATCTCCATAGAAAGAGTCCCTTTAGGCTGACCGTCGCTGATACATCTGTACACTCGATGGGCACTGATGGTTTGATGTGACAATGCCCTTGGTCCATGTTGCCATTTAGGAACCAGATTCACGCAGCCCACGGTCTGTGACCCTCGGTACCCACTTTCTTCACTTAATCCTCTGCATTGATTTAGCCTTTTTCCGGCAACCCGACCTTGAACCAGCCCATAGATATAATCAAACATGTTTCTTTTACAGTTGCGCCTAAAGTGACGGCATGCCTTGCGTTCGCGGACTTTGTAACTGGCGTTATTTGCTAGCACATTTCGTGAGCAATGAAATATTTGTACATTTGTTCATTCATTAATGCAGTTTAGAACTGAGAGACAGAACATCCTGGGGGCAGAACGTTTCTTAAAGCAGAAACACTGCTAGGTCAAGTCCAATGAGAGAAATATATATTACATGGCCACACATGTACATGTATTGTGATTTTGCTGGGAATTTTAACTTTCTTATTTCAGAATACATTTTTAATTTTAATTTTCGGGCCACCCGAGCGGCTCAGTCGGTCAAGGGCTTGCCCGAGCGCACGCCGAGCCCTGGAGAGAACAGCGGCGGCGCAGAATTGGGAGAGCGACGCTCAGGGGTTTCTCTCTGCACTTTTTCTGGCGAGTTCCCAGGCTCCTGCAGGCTGGCAGTCCCGTCGAGGGGGACGTGCTTCTCTTCAAATCGGTACTGAACCCCGCGTCTAGGCTGTGAAGACTGTAGAGTGTAATAGAAATGGAGGACTCAAAGGCGGATGGCATGGCGGAGACCAGTCAGACTTCCTCACCCTCCCCGTTTATGGTGGCAGGACTGGTAGTCATGATGTGAGATGCAGTAGCTGGGGGAGTCCAAGTTGTGGGGGG
>JAOVYW010000054.1:6053472-6083680 GCA_025775045.1 Hiodon tergisus | reverse complement strand
TCGGGGGTGGCGATAACAAGATCAATGGCGATCCATGGAGAAAACTGAAACTCACAACAGAGCCAGAATGTTAAGGATGCCTTGTCTCATTGAGGCTGAACTCTGCAGCTGGGCGGGCGGGCGGGGTGGGGGGCACGGGACCTAATTTTCGTGGGATTCCAGATGGAACGACGTTATTGCCTGCCCGCGCGGGGCGACAGACGGGAAGAGACCTGATCCGCGGTGCCGCTCTCTGTCTCCCACACCCTCCCATTCCCGCCAGTTCAGCAGACACCAACCCGCGCAGTTCCTGGGAGGCACGCGGACACTCGGACGGTGGCTGTCCCTTACTGAGTCGGGAGAGACGTAAGCACGAGTCTGGGAGACATCCTCTGGCTAATTTTCACTTTTCTTGAGCTGTAGGACCCTGCACATCCTTTAAAAGAAATTCATGGAATCCCTGCACAAACATCCGTGCTGCCTCATAAGCTGTGTGTATCCATGAGCGGCTCATGTCGCCCCACAGTGGCCACGCGAGCGGCAGTTTCCGTGCCAGACAAGGTAACGCTGGAGGCCAAAGGATGGAGTTTGTCCATTCCGTCGCACGCCGCATCCAGGTGTCACACAAGCACACACGCAGTTGCAAATCATGGGCGTGGTCCTCCTCTCTGCGGCATAACCCGGACCCAAGCCCCTGTTAGTCGCCTTCGAGGCAGACAGAGTGGAAACGAGCAGCGTGCAGAGTGATCTGTTTCCATGGAGGCCGCGGGTCGGGGCGACGTGTTTTCTCAGAAGGTAATTGGTCCCCCCCCGACCCAAAAAGTGTCTCGTTGTGCTGAATTTGTCATTATTGACCAGCAGATGGGTCAAGGCTTTGATACCATCTGGCCACACTCTCTGGATCTGACAAAACACTTGACCCAACCCCCTATTCCCTCCCTGTGCCGCATCGATGGTGACTGTCTGAAACTCACCCCACCGTGGTGTACCCCCCATTTCGGCCACACAACCGCCTTGCGCCCTCCAGGCCACTGGGGGGCAGATGCTCCCTCAGTGCACATTTCTGTCCTGCGCTGGGCCACGGGCAGACATTTTCCATTCCGTCAGGACGAGTGCAGGCTCCTTCCAGACTCAGCACCACCTCATTAAATGACTTCAGACTCTTGGCAGGAGCAGTGGGGAAAAGTCTATATTAACCGTGTGTGAGATCCACAGAGCGGCCCACAAAGGCCTGGTTGTTCCTGTTCCTGGACTGCTGGAGGCGGGGGGTTAGCGATCAGTGAACCTATAGGTTACAAGATGGCTTTGCTCCTTGACTCCTACTTAAAGCTCCACCCCCTTTCATCCAATCTCCTGTGAATGGACGAGTCCCTTTAACTTTTTTTTGGTAAATTTGGAGGGGGGAAAATTAAAAAAAAAAAAATTGGAATCGCCAGTCGTGCAAATGCATTACGGCGGGTTGTCATGAATCCTACCACCACGCACAGGGAGGGTGATGAAGTACGGCTAGTCTCTTGCAATCCTAGTTACCTTCGAGCCACCTGTCTCTTTTCCACACTGCAAGCTACACAGCCTGCAGAACTTAGTTGGTCTAATTAACCTTAGAACAGGACAAGCTGCCTTCTCTAATTAAGCTATTCGTCTCTTTGTCAGACAAAGTTGGGGTTGGCAGAGTGGCCCCTTTTGTTCCCCTGAACACGGAAACACGAATGCTCAGCCAGCGAGGGTTAACCCACGCACATGCAGAGGGCCCCTGTGTGGAATCATGGGAAGGAACAAATTGAGTTTCCTTTCACTGTTTACCCATCACCTGTCTATGAGCCCTGTCAATCAGGCCGATTAAGCCCGGCTCCGTGTATACGCTGTGGACTAATTTCCAGCCCGAGCTGCGTAGTGTGCTGGTCGCCGGCGAGACTTTACACGTCCTGCAGCCGCGGAGCAGGGCTCCACTCTCCCGGGCTGTTTCTACGAGGGAAGGGTTATTTTACTACACCGCCCCTCTCACTTAGGATCCTGGGGCCACTGGGTCGCTCTGGCAATTCGGATCAAAAGCGGCACGGGGATCAGTTAAAACAACAGTGATTTTTCAAGATCCAGCTTTAGCTGCACCAGTTAATTGTTCCGCTTCTGAAATAAATTGCTTTACCTAATTGCTTAATTAGCTAATTGCAGAGTAATGTTTACTTTACTGTGAGTCTTGTTTACTCGTGTAATTTTCTTATATGGCAACGTAACTGAAATTATGTGCTTAAATGTCGTATCCCGAACAACTAAACATTGGTTGCTTTTTATAAATGCATGTATAAATTGTTTTGAAAAGGAAACTAAATAAAATATATTTCAAACAAATAGTCTGTAATGAGTCTGTAAAAATGGTCTGTATTAGTCAGTTACGGCAAAGAAACCTCCAAGAATCCTTCAGCTTTAGTTTCTACAAATTATTTGCTACATAAACACACTCACTCGAACTCAGTACATGTTATTTGGTGTATTTACCATGGTATATTTAGTTATGTTCATGAATTTCCTTTTCCCCTTAATAAAAAATGCGTCTTTACTGCCATCTAGTGGAAATGAACACGAAAATAAAATTAAGCCTATTGAAAGAGATATCTATGGAACGGCATTTTTCATTTGAAATGTATGAAGAATTCAGATACTGGTTTTTATATAATTTATGGAATTACATATTTTAATTTTTCTCTGCCAGTGCTAAATTTAAAATGTATAATGCATAACAGTAACAATAATAACATTTACTCATTTCCCAGTTTGTAGCCTCTAAAAAGATTTAAACATAAATTACACATTACACATTTAAAATAGAAGCATATGGAGTAGTGAAATTTTGTTATTTTACAGGTTAGTTTCTCTCCTGTATTGCCATTAAAGAACAACATATTCCGTAAATACGTTTAAGAATTATCTTTTAACTACAGTGCCCTATATCTATATTTAAGTCAATTTTCGAAGTTGTCATTCTAAACAGTTAATCAAAATATTTATCAAAATTTTTGTTTACGCTGTTGTTATAATGTGGTAATTTCAAATAAATAAAAATAGGAAGATGCTAAATAGTCCTCATCATCAAACATGACGCTATGCCATCCACAAATTATTTTTTTACATTTAACATTATGGCGTATGCCCAGCAGGTGGCGGTATTTCATCATCTGACAAATATAGTACTTTTCTCAAAAACTCAATAGTTCCAAAAATTGCCTTTTAAGAATTAAATTACATTAAATGTACATTGTAAATACAAATGAAAGAAGAATGTAGGCCTGTTATCCAGGTTCTAGGCATTTCATTCAGATCTGAATACTCAGAACTCTAAATATCAAAAGAACTCTATAATTTATCACTGATGATCAATACAGACAATACAAATTTAATTATTCTATTTCATTCTATAGACAAATTCCCTGGTAAATACTTTTATTTTAAATGTTTCTGTTATCTCTTTGGTGAAACAAAATAAACAATTCCGTATACTGAAAAAGGGAACGAAAACTAGACTTTTCAGGTCTCAGTGCCATCAGTGCCAACTAAATGACAGAACACAATATGTGTAGTGAAAAAGAATGAGGCCTATACTTCAACACCCCAAAACAACACTAGCACCCAACGACTCAGGTTCCTTCCTAAAGACAACCATAACGGCTCACCAGACTGTCACATGCTTTGATGCTCACTCTGCAGAGTTTAAGGAAGCGGGCCACTGCTCAGCTGAACCACCACAAGGCAACAACACAGGGCTTCCCCTGGGTTTCAGGTCGCCTGCCTGTAAACTGCGTCTTCATGGCGTTGGATCTCTTCTGGGAAGTTTAAATACTTTTAGCACACAACAGCACTTAGACCGGATCAGCACTCAGACTGGGTCAAACAGTTCCCATGAAAAGGTATCTCTGGTAACTGATTTAGCACCGGCCAAAATAATAACTAGTAGCTAAAAGAAATACAATCTAAAACACAGCTAAACAAATTATGATTTTATTGACTTTATACACTGGTTAATTAGCGTCCTGTTAGGGCTTAAAATATATGAACTGAGCAACGGAACTTCCCGAGGGACGACACAAGAAACCGTCCCCAGAAAAGCATGGAAAATCAGCTGGAGGCAACCCTCTGCGTGGCTGGCCACCTCAGTGTTGTTATCGCCAGTTGGTCCTTTTATTCTCGATCTTCCACCTTGAAAACCGCCGCTCGGTTGTGCAGACCTGCTTGTTTGCATGCGAGATGCACCAGGAAGCCGTGACGCCAAACTGCTTCCGCCTAGGCTCCGTGTGGCTACAGAGAGGAGTCTGAAAACAGCTGGTTGTGGCCTGCTCTCACTTCCTGTACAGGAACTCAGCATCCCTGACAGAAAATCAACAGCTTTATAATTTCCCAGCGGTGTCAACACTGAATTGCAATGTTTGTGAAATGAATCGGCTTTTAAGAAGTTGCATAACATTTAATATGCTATCTGAAAAACAATTAATCATAATGACAATATCTCCATCTTGCCTAGGCTGTATTACAAAAACAAACCATGCATACATTTTGCTGTAGGTTACTTTTCAACTTCCACTCTAAATTTAGAATGTACAATAAAAAATAAACCTAGTTGTAGAATATCTGTTTCTTCCAGATAGAAGTGAACACAGACGACAGGTACTTTGCCACAGGCCAGTAAAGTATTCTCACTCTACACTGCCTGAACATGACCCTAAAGGAGATCTATTTTTGTTTAAGTAATTTGCGTTCGTCCCTTTCCAAATCACTTTCATAACAAACACGCTGATAGCTTCTGGGGGCTGCGCAGATCACAGCTGCCTACTGTCAAAAGTACAGTGCGTCCTCAAACAGCAACACATGACGGCACTATTTTAGTGGCATTTGCCGTCAACATAATAACAGCTGAATTCGCTGCTATTGCCCAGCAGAAGCCAAAAGCAAAACGTGATCAGCTCATGAGCACACGGCGAGTGCTGAAAATCCACATTTGGTAGCTGGTTGACAACCTAACGTCACTAACGTGTTTATGCGTGGAATAACCACAGTTTAAGCGTGTTTGGATTTGTGTCCGGTTTGGTTTGGTTTGGTCAGGTGTCGTTTTATTGTTGTCTCTTCTCACCAATAAGCCAGCCCCGTACAGAAAGGCCACGACGGCCCCCTCTCTGATCCTCCCGTGCATTTACCGAATCCAAACCTCATGCTCACAGGAACCTTCGCAAAGCCGTAGCTAGACGACATCTGTCAATCTGCTCTCTGTGTTTGCTGCGTCAAAGTTGATACTGCACGAGCGAGCCAATCCAAGGGAACGGAGACAGAGAGCTTCAGACCTGATTCCCGACCTGATTCCCGACCTGATTCCCGACCTGATTCCCGACCTGATTCCCGACCTGATTCCCACGCAAGGCACCTGAAAGGTGAAAGTGAAAAGTAGATCCTCAGCCTGTAGCATGTCCGATATTTAGTGCAAAGGCTTTCCTGTCTCGTGGGGAAAAAGCTGATCGGTCGAAAGTCGAATCTTGGAACCCTTGACTCCAGCTGTTCTTTTAAGATACTATTCAGTACTCATTTAATTTTTATTAATTGAAAAGGTGTTTACGACTTTTTTTTAAATTAGATTTAAATTTTAAAATTAGATTTTCGTGTTAGTTAATTAAACATTCAGAGAGTAAGCAGATTTAAGTACACTTGAATTACAAAAAGGTGAACACACTGAAATGAAATCCTGTGCTCGCTAACCCGAAAAACTATTTTAATGGTAATTAGTCATTCAGGATTAAAACGGTGTTCGTGATCCGAAACGTATGATTCACCCTACGTCTGTTTTTGCTCATTTTTAATGGTATAGTCTAAAGGAAAGGGTATTGTGTTTTTTCTTCATGGATGCAAAACAATTGTTCGAACAATGAATCGATATGAATCACTTCCACCACAAAGTTGGAGTTCTTCTCTTACGTTTCCATGTTTGCATCACTAGCCAGGAGACAAAACATTTTTTCCCCATTCAGTCGTTCGAAATTAAATTCCAAGAAAGTGTCTGAAACTCCAAATACTGCGCGGATTTATTAATAAATGATACAGGTAAAGAGGATATAGGCTATATCTCCACGCTAGATCAACTTGCGCTGTTTTTCAGAGCTGAATGTTCCGGATGTCAGCAAAAAACGGATTGGCTTTTAAATTCATGGCAAATACTGAACAAAAGGCAGTAGGTTTCCCCGACGTTCGTTTCCACTCTAATGTACTGTACAAAAGACAGCGAGGTTGTAAAAATACTACGTTGACTTACCCGTGTGTCGCCATGAGGTTCAAACTGTCCTCTCCACACACTGCTGTTTCGATCAAGAATGTTTTCAGACAACGTGCAAGCCTCTTGTTTACAAAGTTTCTGCCGGAGCTCGGATTGGTCATTGCAATGTAAAGACTACACTCCAAGCCTCAGACACGTTTGTATAACATTTATACGTTGCGTTAAAAAATATCCACCAGGTGGCGGTCGTTATCTGCCTCGTGCAAGCAACACGCGTAATTGAAAACTTTCATTTACATCCTCGACTTGATGTAAATTGTCATTTAGTTGATTAATTCAGACTCAATACTGCAATTGTGTTTGCTACAAGGTGTCGAATGCTTAAATAGTGCTATAAAGCGTGAGAAAGAGCGACAGATTGTCTTTTACGATTAATATATGTATGTATTTATTATTGCAAGTTGGTTGCCCTTCCTTTTGCATTAAAAAAGTCTGTGCAAATCAGTTATAGTTTAATGAAGCTTTTCCAGAGTCTCCGCTCCTAAAATGTATTTGTAAATGAACGCTCAGAACACCCGGTTAAAAGCCAGAACATTTGATTAAATGTGAGACGTAATGTCAAATGTAATATGAGAAATATCTCGAGCAGAAGTATTTTTGTTTCTGGCAGACGACATATCTATAACAAGGCCAATGTGATTAGCTGGCTTTTCCTCTGGAAAGAATTGGATGCGTGTTCAGTTGCGCGGACTTGACAATGGTTCCTTTGGATACCCGTCATGAAAAAAATGCCTTACATGATTCCCCATTTAATGACTGGTGGTTTTCTATTAAGTGGTACCAGTTAGTGTTTATTTTAATGTCTGATTAAAACTAAATGTCGCCATCAGTTTATTAATTGTTACCATGAAAAGAAGAATAATTGTGGAATACTGGAATATGTATATCAACTGAAATATTGACAGAGATGGATGAATGCAGAAAGCAACATCACCTATTCGACCTGTGTAGTTGAACAAGGTTGGAAAAACAGCCGTTTCCACGGAAACTGAGACGGCTCCCAAAAAAAAAGAAGAAAAAAAAGAGCGAATTAATCAAAATCAGTCACGTCATTTTCTCCCTGTTAGGAACTGAGGTATTCTGCGTATCAGATGCATGCTTGTGCGATATATACATCAATCCCACTGGAATTATTGTGGTTATAATTGGGCAATTTTACAATTGTATCAAACTGCAAGGTAGAGGGCTGTCGGGGACGATAATGATGGTTATTCCATTTTAAGGAGGAAGAACACTTCGGTGTCATCTAGGGGACTGCAATAAGGACAGCGGGAATGTGGATGAATGTGGCGGTAATGCCGCGGAGACTATAAGCTCAGTCCATGTTTTTTATAAGTTTTTATTATTATTTCAGTATAAATTAAAAAGTTACGCCAACCAGTCGTACGCATGGTGCAATCTGCGTCACTCAGACGTAAACTGGTTCGCTAAGGGATAGGATCTTCTAAACCCGCTCGGGAAACTGTTTCACGGCCGTAGTTACTGTTTGCCGAGACAGGGAGTTAGGGATGGCGTTTAATTCCGTCAGGTAGGCTCAGTTGAGCTGTTCGCTTCGTTTGTGTCTGCTCTTGGTATTTGTTGCGCGTTGCTACTCGACCTTTATGGTGCCATAATGACTTATGCGACCCAATGCATTAAATAGTTTGCGCTCTTTTGAGGTTTCTAAAGAGCAGAGACTGACAAGGTTTCATGTTTGGAAAACGATAGTAAAAACAGCTGAGGATCGGAATAAAGCAACTGTTTCTAGAACTGCATGGGGTAAAGTAACGGGAAGTACAAAATACTTTTTAAAAGTTATAAATAAAACAATTACCCCTTAATTTGCACGGTACAGGGCAGTCTTAGCCCCACTTTAAACCCCCAAGAAATCTCGACTAAATTCCATTGGGTTTAATGTGCTTTGCTGTAGACTCGCAAAGTTCCTAAATCAGTTATTTTCGCAGTGTCTTTACAGCACACTATCTCCAGTGTAAAGTAAACCCACAGCACTGTAAAAAGAAGTATCGATATGTTTGGTATGCCGTTTACACAACAAATCCGTATGCGTTACTGTTCTAATAACTTTTTACGTCTGAAGAGACCATGCATCTGAAGTTCATTGTGCTGAGGAGAAGCAACAACGTGCGAGCGTGTTCTTTATTTATCTACCGATCAAATCTGCGCCAAACTCGCCAGATCTTCATTGGCGCATGCATTGTGCTTCTTTGATCACATTTTTGCTTGGACAGCACATCTGGTACCTTGCACAGATTCACCCATCGTTGACTTTTTTAAATTGGTTCCTGGATTCAGACTTCTCTTTTGTGGCCATGCTATTGGTGGTGACAGCAGCTCATTAAGGACAACGTGGGGCTCTACGGGGAGCTGTCATGACACTCCAAGAATTGTCCATAACCCTGTCAACATGGACGGCGCCTAATTAAGGGGAGGTACCCGTTGTTTTCATATAGCTTGAGCACATGATAAGATTGTGAGATTTATTTGTATTCACTCCTGAGAAGAAATGTTCAAATATCGGCATCACGATCGACCACAAAAATGCAATGGCATAATCCAAAATGGGAAACAATTATAACCCCCCCCCCTGCATTAAGGACTGGATAAAAGCACGCGTCGGAGACCAGGGTCTTTAGGGCCCAGAGGAAGGGGACTCACGATCTATTCATATGCAGCACACACACAGGCACGTAGGCCTCGTCACATACGCTCCATTGACATGTCAGCTGAATGTAAATAATCCACGGCAGAAAATAACGACGGTTCATTGTACGTCTGAATTTATAGTTCAGTAATACGATTTGGTGTTGGTCGTAACTTCTAATAAATTATATAGCAGGTCCAAATTCTTGGTGAAATTAGGTCTTCATAACTGTTTTTATTGACTGATGAGCGAAATAAACCAGTCATGGCAGCAATGGGAACAAAGTTTTTTCTCTCTCACCATCATTCCAGTACCCAACGCAGTTCCGCGCTGTTTAATTCGCTAACGGTGCATACGACTGAACCGTCGCCGCATGTTTTGTCAGTTAGGATTATGTCATATCTGTTTGTAGGTCAATGCCCACTGGCTGTGTTTCGTTGCAGAGTCCTCGACGACCTTCACGCTTATGTCTTGATGAACTCTCTTAAAATACAAAGCTAATATCAGTTGTTTATTCTAAACTCCAATTTGATAGCGTTACTCTTGGGTAACCTGAATCCTTTCATTCACAGATCCCATTGATATAGAACTGGTATATATTACATTAGTAAGTTTTAACGTTTTATTTGATGTTGACTACACTTAATATTGAGTAGTTGTAATTGTAGACTTTACTTTAAAGTAATGTAAATCTTTCACATCATTATGTACTTTTTAGTTTTTCTTACACTAAAACTAAATTCACCACCAATTAATTAATATACAACCACAATGTTTATCTAGCATGGGGAAAGGCTAAAATCCATCAGTGCGTGTGTGTTTACTAGACAGACAGCATTGCGATCAAAAAAATTAAAAGCATATTGTAAGAGATAAATTAATGATGTCATATCCAACACGCAAGGAAAGATTTTATGACGGATATGTTGTCCTTGCTGCGACCTGATTTAATCTCAGAATTTAGTAAGACTGACGTCAAGAGACTGGCTCGTAGGAACATGGTGGGCTCTGTGTTTTCGTTTATGGTTCGTTCTTTCCTCGGCGTTTTCCGCGTAGGTCTAACACAATCCCCGCCCCACTCGATTGCTGCGTTGTTTAGGGAACAGAAGGAAGATGGCGGCGGTCCCGCTGTACTGTGTCTGCCGGCAGCCCTATGATGTGAGCCGGTTTATGATCGAATGCGACATTTGTAAGGATTGGTTTCACGGCAGGTATGGAGATAACTTCTTCCTCAGTTCTGTGTCTAAAAATTAGAAATGAGTGTTAATCCGCACACTTGGAATTTGTGTCGGAAAACTCTGGGTAATGTGATGTCAAAATTGCGATCCGTGAACTGGAGGAGGAGGGGGGGTCTTCATGTGTCTTTATTGTCAATATTTACTCCTAGTTTGAATATCACCGTGTAAGCGACACAACGCTCTGTGTTCAACCGCTGATAGTTATTTGTATTCAAGTTTGTATTTTCATTTTTAATCAAAGTTGACCATGTCCTATTTTTTCCCGTCCGTCTTGGGTTTAGCAACCAACGTATCAGCTGGGAAAACAAAATAGCACTAGCTAGCTAGCCACATTCTTGAATGTGTGTTGGTTGGATAGTTTCCATGTAGTTTAAAATCCATTTCACGAAGATACGATGTTCACTAAGCATCTGAACGGAGTTGGGTTTAACTAGCCATCGTTTAAAAACTATAATACAAACTAGCACCGACGGTATGCTGGTAGTTTGGGTCCAGATGAGTTGGTTCCAGAGCTAAATAGCCTGCTTGGCTTGATTGGTGTGTTTTGTCCGTTTGTGTTCCTGTTATCGATTTCTGAGCTGTCACGAAGTCGTGTGTTGAGTCGCTATTTTCTCCCATTGGATGTGTTTAAATGGATTGTGTGGACTTCCTGTGAGCTAACAATCGGCGTCGTGATCTTGAGAAATTACGATATTAACGACTATTACTGCGAAGTAAAGTAATGGCTAGCTAACCAGCTAAGTACCGTTTCCCAAAATGCCCCATGCCTCACGGCAAGTTATTGGGATTGCTCGAACATGCCTTATAGTAGAGATATAGTTTTCTAGTATTTATCTATACAAATGAAGCACGCGTTTTTACAAGTGGGTTACAATATTAGGGGAGCGTTTTTTGTTTGTTTTGCTTTTTGGAACCAAGGGAAGCAGTGCGCTTTCTGGCTGGTGTTTTCTGCTTTATTACCGAAGTTGCCGAACCAGCCATTTGATTTGTGTAGCTAACATTTTCGAACTACCTATATTAAGTATACGTTAAAAATTAAGAATTGCGTTCTAAATGAGCTTAATAGTGTTTTTCAAACTGTCGTTGTGTTCTTTGATTTTGAAACTACGAACAATGGGATACATTATTAAAGAGAAACGTGAATACGAGCTGTCCTTTTAAGGATTAAGATGGAACTAAACAAAGACGTTTGAAATTTGGAAATGAGCAGTGAGAGTTTTGTCGTTGTCTTTAAATGGTTGTATGTGATAATTACTAAAGTTACAGGTAGCTCGTCGCTTCCGTGTAAAATAAATTGCACACAGGGTGAGACAGAAAGGGGGAAAATGTTGTTATACTTAGGCCGTCTGATTGACAGCCGAGGTTGGACATTTAAATGCCCCCTTTTAACAAAAATAGGCACATGGCGAAAGCCCTCTAGCGGACAAAGTTAGATTGGTCTTTTAAAGGGACAAGCACGTGTCTGACGTGTCCGTGGAAAAAGTGCAGTTTTTCCCCAGGATACACCCCCCCCCCCCAAAGTTTATGCTTTTTGGTCTTGACTGTTCTTGATGCAACCAGCTGTGTCATGTTGTAGGTATTTAGTAAGCATGTCTCAAAATTATTCTTAGCTTGTGATTGTAAGCAAGGCCTGAGGAGAGTTTTATGAAATACACTGATGGGGATTAAGCATAACAGTCATTATTATTCTTCACCTAATTTATTATAGGAATTTGAGTATGGCTAAAAAATTTGCACTTTGTCAATTCCATTATATAGTCATTTGCTAATGTTAACGTGTTATTTTCTGTGTTATTTTTTTGATAGGCTGTTAGATAGGCTTTAATTAATTTGCGAAAGGTAGACTGTCACAGAAGATTATTGTTGAAATTCTGAAGGCAAACTAGCTGGTTAAACCTATTTGGAAAAATAAAGCCTCAGCTGCAATTGTAAGTTTAAATTAAAAAAATGTATTTGTATCTGGAAATTTAGTTAAAAGGAGTGCCCTTCCAGATGTAGTTATAGAGCGCCTCTCGAGAGGTGCAGACGCTGGCCCAAGACAAGCCAAGAGATACCCTCCGGTTTAACCCACCCCTGCCCAGACGGCACCATGCCAAATGTGCGGTGCTGCTGAACTCCCCTGGTCACAATTGGCTAATGACATGAGCTGGATACGAACCGGCAAACTCTGTCACATAGGGCTCAATCTGCGCTCGGGACTTTACTGACTGATCCATTAGGAAATCATGTTTTTAACCTGTGAAACGTCCTTTGAAATGTCCTGAAAAATGTTTTGTTTTTTTTCCGATTTTTTAAAATTCTCTTGATGTCTAGATGTAGTCATTAGGTCTTTTTGGGTATCGTTTGTGCCACCCTTTCTCATAGAAACAGCACAGGTCCTGTTTCAGTAGAATTAGGGGTAACTCATCAAGATTTGCACAATTAGGATATTAGTGATAGGTAGAAGTGGATTGGATTGTGTGCTATCTGTCCTCTATTGTCGCCAAGGTTTATCAGCTATCAGGTTGTGTTGACGTTTTAAGAATGTTATCAAGTGTTATTTTGGCTTCATCACTTTCTGTTAATTGAGAAAACGGAATAGCCTCGGTTTGTTTTCTCTACTTGTCTTTCTCTGTAATTTTGTTAGAAAGAAAGCCAATTGTGACACAGTTGCAGGGTGCAGCATACCTTGATGTTGAGAGAAAGGATATTGTGTAAATGTTGAGCACCTCCGGTGCCAGCTGAGCAGGCTGTTTTAATATACATTCAAGCAGATCAGTGGCATTATGGCTAAGGCTGAGCTGAGGCACGTCTCATGCCCAAAGCGGCCTCACTTTGTTTGGGTCTATAGTAACCATTTGGAATGGGGGGGTAAAAAGTTATAGGCAGTCTGCTGTCTTTTCAGTGGGGAGGAATTAAAGGAAGTATAATCCAGGAACCGCGTCGCACCAATCTTGAGTCTTTCTGTCAGATGTGTGCACAAGGTTTTTGGTAAATTTCACACTGGGTTTAGCCATTTCCCATCCACTGAAGGCATGGCAAAACAGTGGCTTGTAAAGGGGAAGTGCAGAATCGAGACTCTCCAGCCCTGCTCAACTGCAGACGTCGGCATGACAGGAAGCAGAGTGCGGTCGTTCGGAGGAATGCTGGGGTTCGCAGAGGACAACGGGGTCCTCTTGGTCAAAAGAAAAAAATAAACTGATGTAGGCAGACTGCTCAAGGTGTGTGTGCGTGCGTGGACGTGCGTGTGTGTGTGTGCACGTGCGAGCGCGGAGATTGCGTGTGCGTGCGTGCGTGAGTGAGGTCGTTTTCGACAAAGGGCTGAGGTTGAGGGAAGAGACTTGTGCCACTTTTGTCCCTCCCCCTTTCACTTCGCCCCAGGCCCGGATGGCTCTCTGGCAAGGCGGATTATGTGAGGAGGGTGGCTGAATTTGGCTTGTTATGTTGTGCAGCCTGAGTGTGTTTTCTTTTCCTCCATTGTCGGGACGCCTCTCAGTGTCTGCCGCGATGACTGCCACCAATGGGATTAAGCCGTCTAGCCAGTCAGTGGGTTGCATTATTGTCAGGCGGTGAAGACGGGCCAGTTAGGGAGCTGGGGATCTGTAGGGGGCAGAGAGCTCAGGGGATTATAGGTCTTTTTGCAGTTCTTGCCAATCCATACCGATAAGCCCTGCGCAATGCCTTCCAAACTGTACACATACTGTACTCGAATCTGTGGTATTTGGGTCATCTCAGCGCTTTGGCTGTGAGTTTCACGGGATCTGAGTACACGTCACTCCTCCGTTGCTATGTCGTCCCGTCCAAAGCAAGGCTTCTCTGATAGGTTGGTTTTCCGGGACTGTGACTGATTCAGGCAGGTTAATGTACAGTTCGCCTCGACGGCAGCCTCTGTCTTGCCGCCTGACATTGAGGCACGATTGATATGAAGGATGTTCAAGGGTCAGCGCTGCTGATGTTTAACAGTGGGCCTACAGGTTTTAGGACGAGAGGGAGTTAGCTTTGTTAAAAAACGCCAGGTGGCGAGAGTGCCACTTTGACTCGGGTCTCCTCAAAACACTCGGGCGCCTAGGGGGTTCTGTCCCCCGTTTTTGGGACAGAGTTCCTATCAGACTGAGTCTTGTTAAAAGAAACCAAGGTGGTCTTGTTGCTTATCTGATCACATTGAGACTGTTCTGTCTCTGCTATGTTGGAGTCCAGTCACGCACACGCACACACACACTCATGCTCTGACGCTTGCTGCCGGACCCCTGTCTGCCTAACTGTGTATTTTTGGGACTTCCTGGAGCCAGGACGGAGATGAGGCCGTCTCCCCGGCCCGCGTGCCGCGTGAGTGGCACTGAATGGACCCTGTGTGCTCATAAGGAGGGAGAGGCGCAAGATTGATGACCTCGCCGCTGGCAGTGGGCAAGTTCAAGGCCTCATCCATCAACGTCCCTCCAGGATGAAAATTCTTAAGAGAGATGGATGGGTCCGCCGTTGTCCCCCAGTTTTTAGCGGGATTGGTCTGGTGGTTGAGTAATCCTTAATCCTTTTTTTCCCCCTCTCGTTCTCCCGTCTTTAATTGGAAGGAGAATTAGTTTGACTCTAACGAACGCTCTGCGGTTCAGTTATGGTTTTTTCGATTATTTCAGCTTTCCGCGCTCGACACTTGATGTCGATTCGTTGTTTCGGATCACTGTAATTAGTTTGGCGATCGCGTTCATTAGTATCTGTTAATGGAGTGCATGTCAAATCAACAGTATCAATAGATTGATACGTGTTTGAGAGGTCACCTGAAGTATTGATTCTAAATTCAATTATTTTCTTATGTGTAAGAGTCTGTGGTCTTGATACCAGTGCATCTTTGAGTTTTAGTTCTTCTTACTAATGATCTTTTTCTATATATGAGTTGGGCCCATCTTTGTCTCAGAGAGAAATGGATTGCCACTGCTGTAAATCTTGATTTGGTTGTGTATTTCTCATCAGAGACTCCTCCGATGTACGTCACTTAGTTGACACCCATTGTTATTGTCTCACCATGGAACGAAAGTTGGTAATTATCATGTGAGAAGCACTTGCTTGCCGTTGGAAATAGTTTGCATTCCAGAACTGAATTCAATAGCCGTTCTGTTCTCAGAGTCAAACCGAGTCATTGTATTACACCTCAGGTACCCAGCAGCAAAATGTGTGCTAGGCCGGAACTAATGGCCACGAATGTGGGCCAGCGCTTGTCAGCTGCCGACGCCTTCTCGGGTCCTGTGGCACCAGGAAGTCCACCCGGCGAGACGGGGGCCCGGGGGGTTTCCTCCTGCTACGCAGGGGCCACGCATCCTGCTCTCGTTTTGATGGTGACTGGCTGCTGGAGTTCTTAGCTAGAGTGAGCGAGGTGGAGATGGATAATTCGGGAGAAGGCGAACACCTCTTTCCAGTCCTGTTCTGAGCGGCATGTCCTGCCTTCCCCATTGTGTTTCCAGAGTTGGCCCCCTGCCAGTCTTTGTTTGTAAATAATTTTTTTTCCATGTTGGAGGTGGATAGGATTCTCATAGCTGAGAGTCCAGCCGACCGGGTCATAGCTGAGAGTCCAGACGACCGGGTCATAGCTGAGAGTCCCAGCAGGCTCCTTCCTCCGCCTCTAAACCACCGTTTACAGTGGCTGCTGGCACGGGGGACACTTTCACCCATTTGCTGAATGGTGTTTTTGTTTCCGCAGATGCAGAACCAGTTTTTGCATTTGGAGGTGGGTTGTTTTGATGCCTTGCTTGCTGTCCTGTCCTGACCTGTGCTGAACCCAGCCTGTGTACAGTATTAATGCCTGTGTGCATGGTAGGGCCCGCGCAAGGGACACCAAACCGCTGTCCGCTTTAGAGAGGCACGGAGCCCCCCGGAGCGGCGTTTTCCCTCGTTTAGTCGGCCCGTGGGAACCGCCAGCGCATTGAGATTGAGTCCGGAGATGTATGGGTAAAACTGGAGCTCCTTGTCTGAGATGGAAAAGCCTTTGTCTGGAAAAAAACCGGAAACAGAGCGTGGAAATGTGCAGAATTAGACGATGTTGCTCAGAGTTGCATGATGCTTCCTGATTTGAGCTGTGTGTGGGTGTAGCGCGGGGTTGGCTGATCCTGAGCGTGGGCGTAGCGGGGTCCCTGGTGTGGAGGGGCGACGCCGCACAAGCTTGACTTGTCATGGAGGCTGCCAATGTCTCCAACGTCTCCACAGCAACACCTTTTGTTGTGTGATCTCTCTTGAGTAAACTGCAGCAGGGCTTATCCTAGTCTGATAGACTGCTGGTCTGTCTCTCCTCCTGGGTGTCAAATCTCTATGCTCTTTGCAATGTAGTGTTGATGGTGCGTTGTTAATAGTACTTTCTGTTGGGCGGCCAGGTGTGCAGCAGCTGTCCGCAAGTTCTGACACCCCTCCCCCACCAACACAAACTTCTCCAGCCAGTCAGAAATGTGTCGCTGGAAGTCATGGCAGTTCTTGCTGTATTGTATTTGTGTTATAGGTTTTTAGTCGTGTTTATTGCTTAATTACTATGGCAAAACTCAAATCCATTTTGTCATGGAAATACGGCTTTTTTTGAATCCATAAATTTTCAATGGAGGGCAATGGGTCTGTGAGAACAAAATGCAGGTGATATAAGTTATTCTTTGCAGGAGAACGTCCGTGACCTTTAAGCGTGCAACCAATGGAAAACTGCTGGAGAGACTTCCTCCTACAAGACGGGCAGAAATATGGATGAGAATATGATTCTCGGTTTCCTGAATTGTCTAATCAATGTGCGAATGTCTACAAAGGTGTAGTGTGTGCCTCCCTACTGGATTAATAAGAGCGTACCAAGCCCTGGCTGTGTTCTGCTAAACGCTGGTATTCTTCTGCATTGGATGGCTAAACTGCAGACGCGGCGCGTTAACCAGGGAGACGCGAGTTGTAAAGCGCACTTCCGAAGCCATTTGGTGACTCAGTTTGGTCCCCCCCGGTATCGAGCTCCTTTGTCGGGTGTGAATGGCACTCAGTGTGACAAGCGACACTGGTGTGAAGGGCCCTTCAGGACCGCTCAGGGCTCTAAACTCCCTTTCCTGAGGTTTTCTAGCCTGACACCCCAACACTTATTTACCTTTGCCCGGCCCCAGTCGCCCCCCCCCCCCGATTAATGAACAACTCTGCCCGGCCAAACGGGCCTGGTACACGATCCCAGCCCCGCCGGCGCTCCGGTTCCTCGCCCGCCCCGGTATTTGTCTCTCGCCAGGCAGGCCCCATTGTCTCGGACAGGTCTGGAATGCGCTGTTCTTTGGACACAAAGGCTTGTTCCGCAGAACTAAGTGTTTTACTGCCCGCGTTCAGCCACAGGCCAGGGTGACTTTTCTTTGTGGCCCGAGCTGATCCGAAAGCAACGCGTCTCTCCCCCAGAGTTCCACAGTGACGAAGGGGCTGCTACGCAACGTCCTTGGCCTCGTCATTGGTCAAAACCGAACCACGTGATCAGGCTCGCTCTGCTCAGACACGGATGTTATTGCCAAAGCAAACTGTATCCTCTTTAGTGCCGCATTAGGGCTGCTTCTCTTCCCCCCGTCTGAGGTGCAACAGAAGTGCAATAGTTTGCCCAAAGCCCCTAGCAAGATGTAATAGAGGTGCAATGCACTTAATCCAGCTTCAGGACCAGGGGAACAAAGAGAGCCAAGCGGGGCTGCTGGAATTAAACACAAGCCGTTAATTTTATGTGTGGTAGAGAGGGAGAGAGAGGGAGAGAGAGATTCGCCCTTAAGCAGCTCTCCCACAGGAAGAATGTCTAAAAATAAGACATGTCAGTGGGGAGGTGGGGAACCAAGACCCCCAGAGTGCGCGCCGTAGAGAGACTTCACAGTTAGTTAAAGAGGGGGCGGCTGACTTTTGGGTCTCGTCCTCTGCTGTGTGTGTGCCATTCCTCCCGTGTCTGTGTGAATGGATGCTGGGAGCCCCCTCTGTTCCCACACCGGAGGCCCGCTGAAAGCACTTTCAGAAGCATTCTTCGGGTCACAATTGTGTGAATTCCGGGCCTTCCCCGTTCGAAGAGGAGTATCTCGTTCCTCAGTGTTGGGGTCCCCCCCCAGTTTTTATCTGCCACATACCAAAACAAATTTATGAGCCTCACAGGTCGAGCACTTTGGCACCATCCAAGGCAGTTTGGAGATGGCACCAGAGCCAGGTGTAGTCGTGGAGTAGCGCTTGGAGCCAGTAGATCGGGTACAGGGGGGTGCTGCTGTTGCACTACGCAGAATTGCTCTGGTAAACATCAGCTATAAAGGGAGGCGGGGTGTAAATCTTTAATCTTTGTAAATTGCTTTGGGTCAGGGTGTCTGCCAGGCAGATAAACAGTGTAGTGTAAATTATGTGCTGCGAATGTCAACCCTTGCCTGTAAGGCCCTGAATGTAGTTGCTGTGTTAATATTAATAGGGTAGAAATGTGTGCATTTGAGGGGGATAGCCCCACGCATACAAAAGAACCGTTCTCCAGCTTGGTCTTCCCGACCTGTGGGTGTGGGAATGCTGGTTTAAACAGGGACTTTGTCCACCTGTGCAGTAGGACCCCGGCTGCTTTCTGTGCTGCGCCTGCGGTTAATAAGTAACCAGCTCTGGCGTGTTTTGAGCCACACTCTACCCCGCTTCCCCCTGGTGCTGCGCTGGGGATGAGAACCCCTCCCGATTGCCCTTCAGTCGCAGAGTCGCAGAGTCGCAGAGTCGCAGAGTCGCAGAGTCGCAGAGTCGCAGAGTCCCCACCTACTCCTTCCTCCTGATCCACAGTGTACTCCGTGCTTCTCTTTATTGCCAGGGTGCCCGCCCACACAGGAAGTGAGGCGGCGGCGGCAGAGCGTTCCGTGTTTTAGAAATGATGAAAATGAAAATGAGTGTGTCTGTGTAGCCCCCCCCCCCCCAGTCCTCAGCAGTCCCTCCGTGGAGCCGCACGTGCTTAGGCACTGCCGGAAAGTGTTCCCCCCTTCCGTTTGGTCTGCCCCCCCGAGTCGCCCTCCTAAACGCCCTCACCAGGGCAGGTCTAAGGGGACTGAGTGGAGTCACGTGACCTGAGTCGACGGCTCCCATTGGCTGTTGAGGTGCTTCCTGCAGGCCCCGTTTTGAGACCAGTCGTGGCTCTCGACAGCCGTGCACAACGTTCTGGGTGTCCGGGAGCAGCTAATGGTTTTGTTTTGTTTACTACCCCCCCATTTCCTGCAATTAAAGTCAGATCAAAGCTGATAGCGGCCAGCGGGGCTGTGTTGGGCTCCCTGGAGTCACCTCTAGAGAAAAGAAGCTCCAGTTGCCATTCAGAAAGTACCCCTGCCGTGTCCACCCCCACACCCACCGTCCAAAACCATGGCGCCCCTCCCTCCGCGCTGTTGTCGCCGCCCACCCCCTGCAGGAGGGAGGGAGTGGGCCTTTGAAGTGGTCGCCTCCACTGCAGGTCAAACAGGGCTGGTTCCCACATTGTGGGACAGGCGCCGCCCCTCCCCCCCGGGCTCTTGCAAAAAAACATAAACCCATGCGCTCCATCTAAGGGTAAGCCCCAGGTCCCCTCGGCAAAAAACCTGTCAACGTTACTCATTGGACACGTGCAATTATGCTCTACAACACGTCTTTCGTGCTGATTCAAAGGACCATAACGTAATATGCCTTTCCTGGTGTGGCGAGGTGTTTAACTGGTGCAACACATTAGAACAAATGTATTACAGGTATTGAAATGTTAGGTGACATTTAAAACATGAATATCAATTTAAAATATGAATAACTAAAGAACTCGCAGAAACTTTATGGGGCCAGGCTGCCCTTAGTGCTTTATTAAATCGACTTTCAGCCCATCACTAATGGCGTAATTAAACAAATTTGAGTCTTTGTGATTTTAAATTGCAGCTATTCTCTGTAAGCGGTGATTAATCTCAACCCCAAACAAAGGAGGGTTGAAGAGACGTTGGCGTCCCCTGGGGGACAAATCTCTTCACCTCCCGCTATGTTTTGTATCCGCACACGGTGTTTTCGCCTATTGCACAGAACAGCCCTCATGTTGCCTAACTTGTGCCCTTACTTAAGCTTTAACCTGGTTTATAGCTCCTGTTCCGAGGGGGGGGGGGGGCGAGAGAGAGAGAGGGAGAGAGATAACAGGCTTGGAGTTTGAATGAAGCCACTTGACCTTATTAGACATTTGAGTCGGAAGCAAGACCTCCTCCGTTTAAAGTGGGGGTTTGTTTTTGTTTTTTTGAAGATATGGATTTGACGGGGCCATTTCATAACTTTGTTTCATTGTATGCCATGGCCAAAGTAAAATTCCAACGATGGCCGTTTTGGACCCACTTTATTACATTAAAGCGCATGGCTTCCTGAATTAGTTAACAGTTTAACTTTAAATGGTAGTCAAGGCTTAGTTTTTTTACTCTTTTGTAATCAGTGTGTTAGGAATTTGCCTCTAGGGAACGGCTGGGGAATGGAGTCTGCGCTCTGCTGAGATTTTAACGGTTTGGTGACAGGAAACCAGCCTGCTGTTCCTCGACATTCTTTGGATTTACCCTCAAACGGCATATTAGCGACGGCGGCGTCTGCGCTGATGGCTGACGGCCCGTGTTTACCTTGGGAAAACGAAAGCAGATTCAGGTCAACGCGAGGTCAACAGCTGCGCACTGTACTTCCTCAGGCACCCGGGTTCGAGTCAGGGCTCCTGTTCACCTCCAGTATCCTGATGGCGCGTCAGCGTAGCGAGAATGCTTTAAGTTTCGTGGGTGATTTGGGCTCTGCTTTAGTTTAGGTGCTTGCGTATGTTTCCTAATCAAACGCGTAGCTTTTTAGCGTTCAGCTAAATGCTAAATGAAGCTAAATGATGGAGGAATTCACCTGCTGCCCTCCTCTGCCTTTTCCAGCTGCGTCCACGTTGAAGAGCACCATGCCATTGACATCGACGTGTACCACTGTCCCAACTGTGACGTTCTTCACGGACCATCCCTGTGTAAGTACCCCCGCCACCCTCCCAAGGTTTGTCCAGGCCAACTGGAGGATCGCTCCTTGGGGAGCAGTGGGGGGTTTTCATCAAGGCTGTTCACCTGCGTTGATTTAAGGTGTGAGAGACCTCCGGGAACATTTTCACGTTAAGTGAATGACGACGGCGTGATCGGGTATTGAATTGACTCCTGGGTGTGCGCCTGGTTCTGACCCCCTCTTCCCCTCTACGTGCAGTGAAGAAGCGTAACAACTGGCATCGACATGATTACACAGAGGCTGACGATGGCACCCGGCCTGTGCAGGCTGGTACCTCTGTGTTCGTGCGACAGCTGCAGGCGCGGACCTTTCCCAGGTAAGGATGGTGACCGCCCGGACCGAGCCTCAGATCCCAGGTCCTGAGCCAGCCTTTCACGCGTGCCGAGGTTCCGTCCTGTGCTTCTCGGGGATAAAAAACCACCTTTCCAACCAGATTGCAGAATATAGACAGGAAATATGGGATGGATTTAGCCTGTAGCGCTGTCTCAGTTGAAGGTATCCAGCTTTGACCTGGGGACAATGGATCTGGATCTGATTGATTTTTAAACATTATTACATATGACTAAGAGAAAGATGACATTGACATGCTCTCAACTAACCCCCCCCAACCTTTACAACAGTGCGGACGAGATCCTGGTCCGAATGCAAGGGAACCAGGTGACCCCAAGGTATCTGGAGAAGCAGGGCTTCCAGTACCCCATAGCGGTGTACAAGCTGGATGGCCTGGGACTCAAGTTGCCGCCTCCCACCTTCTCTGTCAGGGACGTGGAGCAGTATGTTGGTAAGGAAAGAAGGCCGGCCCTTGTCTGTGTGACTTGTGCTGAAGGTGCCACGTTTATTTGTGGAATCCCAGCTGCGTAGGAAAGGAAGAAATGGGTCAGTGGGCCAGACATGTTGACGGGGCTGATTGTTTTATTTGACGGCCCATAAGCGCTTAAGGGGGGGGGGGGGGAGCGAGTCAGCCGGAAGTGGGGGCACCTAGATTTACTATCACGCTAGGTCTTCGCATGTATTATTTAGTCTTTAAGTCATTGTGTTGTTAAGGACTATCTTTATCTCTCTTTCTTTTTTTTTTTGTGCTTGGTTCCCATGATGGGTGTCCTGTTACTTCAGTGAATGGGGACAGGGATTATGTCAGGTGACCAGGCCGCCAGGTTCACTGGATCCACCTGTTTAACCAACATTAATCGACCAATGACTAAATAAGCCTGTAGATAAAAGTGTCTTGTCTTACACGGGCCCGCGGTTTACCCCCTACTTCTTCCATTGTGAGCCTGGTACTTACGGGATCTTGTTACAGGCCCAGCGTATTGTCTAGGCGTTTCAGGTTTCGTCCCCGTTTTACGTTTACCCCCCCCCCCCCTTCATCAAGTTCAAATTACTAACCCATCCACGTTTGCTGATGGGAAAGTCAACTGGGGTTGCCTTGACAGGGAAAGGCCACAGCGGGGAAGAAAGACTCTATGCCCTGGTATCGGGACAAAAGCAGCCAGGCTTACCAGGCGCCGCCCTCTCGCGCCGTTGATTTCCCCGAACATGTGACGGCTTTGTTTTCGCCCAACGCCCACGGTACAGGTGCCACATTGTCTCGCGCAGGGTTCGAAAGCGTCTTATCGTGTGAACACGGGGCTTCCGATCAGTCGCAGTGTGGAAGCGTACCGAGTGGCGGGGAAAGGGTTAAGAGCCCCCCACCCCCCACCCAGCCTGGGAAACCACATGCGTGTCAGAGATAAACCCATCCTACGCACCGAACAGGGTTTCGTTTGTCACACACACAAACGTGTCTCTGATTTGTCACGCTCCATTCTCTTAGCAGGTGCTGGAGTGAATTGCGCGACCCTGAATAACATTGTGGTTCAGGAAATCAAGCTGCCTTCTGTATTTTTTTTTTTTTAGGCAAGCTGGACATAAAAATGTATCAAAAATTTTCTACTGCCAATAATTTTTCTCTCCAATTTTGCTATTGCGCCTCGGCCCTCAACCACCAAACTACCACCAGGTGCTCGCGCAAGCGGCGTTACTGACTGAGCCTCTCTGAAAATTTCATTTGATTGCCTCGGTGCACGTGTTAGAGAGTTGAGGTGAATTTAGTTTGTGTTCCTTATTCCAGACATTGACCCAGGGAGAATGCCCAGTAAAAATAGAAAGTTGGCGTGCATGTCATTTTCCTTGAGGCATTTCTTTAGACCGTTGGGTATTAAATCCTCCGCTCAGTGCCCCGTGCTAATTTCGGGGCGCCCTGGGACCCTGAGCTGTTCGACTTACCCATTTATCGCAGCAGGCACTCTGCCGGTGCTGTACAATGGGGACCTGTAAATGCCAAAGTTTCCCGTCACATTCTGTCTCGACATACTGAAAGTGAACTCGTCTTGCATGGCTTAGGTGTCCTGTGTTTTTTTGGAAACTCCTCTGGACAAGTCCTGTTAATATTTCCGTGAAGGTTGTGGTCCTGGCCCTGTGTCTGTACCGGCTGCCGCTGGAGGAACATTACCGGCCACGTGAAGGTTGTAATGCCCAGGAGAGCGGTGGTGCAGAGAATAGAGGTGATTTCAGGCTTTCATGCCTGTGCCCTCCCCGTTTCCATGGCAACCTTCCAGCAGAGCGCACTCTCTGGCTCCAGCTGTTCCCCGACATCAGGCTGAGGTCAGCTGGGCTGAGCGGGGAGGGGGGGGAGATCCAGCCGTCCCGCGCCATGCTGGCGGAGGAGGTCCTCCCGGTCACGCTGCCGGCGCTGCTAGCGTTGGCTCTGCGTATGAAAGAGCTTAGTCCCCGGCCCGCCTCTGTCTCTCCCAGTAACGTGATCCGCAAAGGTTGCGCTGGGTCTCATTATACCTGTGGCAGAACAGCTGCGGTGTCAGGATTTCCATGGAGTGGGTAAAGGGATCGGCAGAATGTTAACCAGTCTGGCATCCAGCGCTTGCTCCACCCATGTATTCGTTTAAAACGAGGTACACGGCCGTGCCCAGTTCCTGACTTTTTGTTCCTGGGGCTAAGGTTTGAAGCGCGGCAAATTGAATAACCAGCTGGCTCTTGGCACAGGGCGCTGTTTTAGGGAGAGGATGTTAAGTTGTGTCCTGCAAACGTGTGTTCAGCGCTGATTTTTGCCAATATGTGAAGGCCTTGCACAGGCTGTATCTGTAACCCTGGACCATTCCTCTGCAGGGGGTGATAAGGTCATCGACGTCATCGACGTGGCCAGGCAAGCGGACAGCAAAATGAAACTCAGCGAGTTTGTCAAGTACTATTACAAACCGCATCGGCCAAAGGTGCTGAACGTCATCAGCCTGGAGTTCTCCGACACAAAGTGAGTACACGGGGGCGGCGTCCGACGTTTACGGCCGTGGGTTCAGATGCACACGCTGCGTGCGTGTGGCCACTCGTTTCGGTTCAGTTTCGGGGGGGGGTGCAGTGAGCAGGTTTGCTATACACCTGCTGACCTGCTGACCACTGGTTTTTACTTCAGTGGGGGGCGGTTTGTTCTGAAGTGTCCCCTACAGCACGGGCGAGAAGAAGCCGAAATGAATGTGTTAATGGGAGATAAGGAGCACTCTCTCTGCTCATTGTGGAGAGTGCTGCTGGCCTCTCTACGCTACTGTCAAGTATCGCCAATGGGTCGCATCCCACAAGCTGCGTGAGTGTGTTTGTGTAAACGTGGATGTGTCAGAGCTGGAGTATCAACCTGTCCTACAGGATGTCGGAGCTGGTGGTGGTACCGGACGTAGCTCAGAAGATGTCCTGGGTGGAGAACTACTGGCCTGATGACTCCTTCTTTCCAAAGCCCTTCGTGCAGAAGTACTGCCTGATGGGCGTGGAGGACAGCTACACAGACTTCCACATAGATTTCGGGGGCACGTCCGTGTGGTACCACGTGCTCTGGGTGAGCAGATCGCCTGTGATTTTGACTGTGTGCTCACTCCTGCTACCAAACTTAAACTTAAAAATGTCAAAATTGGCTTCCACAAGATACTGCGCTACAATATATAAGCCCGTTTATCAGAGAAATCCATTATTCTAACTTTTTTTGTGTTTGGTTTCAAAGTTGTGGCTGATTCCTTCTCTTTCTCCTCCCTGTAGGGAGAAAAGATTTTTTACTTGATAAAGCCTACCCTGGCGAACCTTGCACTGTACGAGGCGTGGAGCTCCTCCCCCAATCAGAGCGAGGTGTTTTTCGGTGAGAAGGTGGACGAGTGCTACAAGTGCGTGGTGCGGCAGGGAACCACCCTCCTCATCCCCACAGGTGAGTCCTGGGCCCCACACGCGCGCTCCGTCGGACCCTGACATGCACCGGCTGCGTCGGGAAAAAAACGGAAAGGGAACTGGCTTGTTGTGTCTTTTTTCCTCTGTGCCGCTGCTGTGAACCGTATGAACCGTTACTGAGAACACACAAATCCACATACCAAAGAAGAAAACCGGAAAAGCTGGTTTTCCATTTAGTGTGATCGGGCCTGCCCTCTGATAGGCTCCGCAGGAAGGTGGGTTTGATTTGTGCCTTCCACCCTGAGCACAGACCACTGCCGACGGAACGCTCACCGCAGGATGCCGCTTCCCTCTGCAGATCAGCGGACCGGCGTCCAACGTCGCGTGACCGTATGACCCCTATGTAAGCTTCTCGGTTCACTCGGGGTGGTCCGTCTGTAAATCTGGAGTAGACTGGTTTGCAGGGGGTACAGCAGTGTGTGTCAAGCACCTGCTGCGGTTCATGGTTCGAATATCAGGCCAGGCTTAAAGCAGCTCGGTCATAATTGGTAAAGATTTATGCGTTCAGGCGGAGCGGTTCAAAAGGACGACCGTTTGGCTTCCCTTGGGGATTACATTCCTCAGCTGGTGGTGTGTGTGTGAAGACTTCCACAGCCAGCTGGTGTTAAGTGTGTGTGAAGACTTCCACAGCCAGCTGGTGTTAAGTGTGTGACCCTGAGCACTTCCTGCTGTGAGCCCCCGGGCTGACCTGGCCAGGCCCAGACAGCCATGCAGGGTCACAGTTGGACCCCCACCCCTTAACCAGCGCCAAGCTGAAGGCTCTCACTCAGGGGCTGTTTCGGCCGGCTCGGGGAACAGAACCCTAACCATCAACCACAGATGGTCCTTATATGGAACTGTTCATTAAAGGGGGGAAACGGCACAGCAAGATTTTCTTAGAGAACTGACTAGGTGAAACTGGGTGTTTGAAACATCATATTGACCAGTTTATAAACAAAAGGATAGAGTACGGACTGTGTACTCTTAAGTAAAGTAAATACCGGACCGGGTGCTTTCAGTATAACTGAGAGAAGGCCTGTGTAGTCTCTTAATATACTGCAAACTGAAGGAAAAAACCCCCAAAACAATGCACGAGTTTCCCAGATCGTGTACCTTAAACGTCCGGTGATGTGAAAGCAACGCTCTCCGATTTAACAGGAACTGACGGCCCTCCTTCACCTCAGCGGTGTTCCCCCTGAAGGTGGTGAGATGCTCCCGGTGCCCATTGCATTCGGGGCGCCGGGCCTGTTGTGTGCTCTCGCTCTGCTTCAGCTCTGGGTTGCTCTCCACAGGGTGGATCCATGCAGTTCTCACCTCTCAGGATTGCATGGCGTTTGGGGGGAACTTCCTCCACAACCTCAACATAGGCATGCAGCTCAGGTAGGCACCTGCAGCCCCGTCCTGCAGCTCCTGGTCTCCGTTTCACCTTGATGCAATGCGAGGTTAAAATGGTTTTAATCGGAGACATAATCGTGGTAGTTTCCTGCGTTAAAAGAAAAATGGATGCAGACGATTTGTTTGTAGAGAGACCTTAACCTTCTGCGACGTCTGTGATTTGTGACATCGTTGCCTTGACTTGACCAGGTGTTACGAGATGGAGAGACGGCTTAAGACTCCCGACCTCTTCAAATTCCCTTACTTTGAGGCCATCTGCTGGTATGTGGCCAAGAATCTGCTGGAGACCCTTAAAGGTGAGCGAGAACACAAGGCAGAAGTCAAGCATGGTGGCCGAATCCAAGCTGTGTGCGCGTGCGGGTAATTTGTGGTGCCTTAACCAACTCTCCTCCCCCTTTTTAAATCAGAGTTACGAGAGGACAACTGCCAGCCGCCCACCTACCTAGTGGAGGGTGTGAAAGCTTTGGCTGCTGCACTGAAAAACTGGCTAAAGAGAGAGGTAGGTAACCTCACACACAGTGGCTGCCGCTATCCAATGGCACGGGTGTGGACCAGCGGCGAAAACCGAAGTCTCCGCCTTCTGCTCAAGCCCCTCATTGTCCCTCCCTCCCGCCCGTCTCTCCAGGTCGCAGAACCAACCAGCGAGGTTCCAGATAACATCAGGCCCAACCATCTCATTAAAGAGCTGACGAAGGAGATCCGCTACCAAGAGGTTGGTCGTGTACCGTTTCAGCTGCCGGGCATGTTGTTGCATATTTTACATGTTGGAGCTTTGCAGGTACGACGTGAGCTAAGTATTTGTCCTGGTCTGTTCTGGTTGACGCTGAACTCTTCAGTAGTCTGTGAAACGCTGCAGGTTTTGGTCATTGCTTCTCCTTGATTGAATTTCTGAATCGTACAGAAACCTGTGTGTATCCTAGGGACCTGGTTTAACGTCTTTGGTGGTTTCCCTTCTGCCAGGAGGATCATGGCGGCAGTGGCAAGCAAATGAAATCTCAGGGCAGCGGCACCTTCCCAGTGACGCGGTCGACCCTGGATCGGGGGTCCCAGGCTCGGCGGACGGCCCGGCGGCTCCGGGACCACCAAGCCAGCAAGACGCCCTCCAACCTGGACATCCTGGAGCTGCACACGCGGGAGGTTCTGAAGAGGCTGGAGGTAGCCCCCTTTGAGGAAGTGAGTTAGGGTTAGGGGTGTTGGAAGCATGTGGAGGAATCGGTCCTCATGGTCTGCTGGGTGGACATGTCAGGGGTCGCTTTGGAGAACTGCTTAGGGATTTTTTTCAGTGCTCTTACGCCACCCGTCTCCCCTTTCCGTACCCTGGTGCCCCGTGTCGTGCAGGACGCCACCTTCAGCTGTAGGGTGAACGGGAAGTTCAACAAGGTGTCCACGGCGTCAGCCGCCGCCGCTGAGCGGGCTTTGGACAACCACCTACGTCTGGTGCTGTGCAACGGCAGGATCGTCAGGTGAGTCACGACAAGCACGTGCCAGGGTGTACACAACCGCCAATCATGTCCTTGTTATTGAGCGTTTCCATGCCACACCACAAATCTTTTGTGTTAGGACCTGTAAGTGTACGCAGTTAGTGTGGGTGTGCGTGTGTGAGCTTGCAGAACTTCAGGAACAAATAAAGAATACTATTAATTAGGCTGAAGAACGCATGGGCCAGTGTAGGCGCTTTGCTGTTGTGTGGCGTCCATTGACCCCTGACCTGGGCGTTTTCCGTAGAGACGAGAGGCAGCAAGTCCCAGAGAGGAGTGAAAGGACGGACGGCGGCGAAAGGGGCGCCGCCCAGCAGAAGGAGGTGGTGAAGGTGAAGCCGGAGAGCGGACAGTCAGGACGGCACCAGCCCTGTGCTGGGCGGCGGGAGGACAACCCAGACGCTTTTAAAGGTGAGTCACGCAGGAGCTCCAGTCAAAGCGTTAACTGTCCCCCGGACTCTGACGCGTCTGTGGGTCCGCTCAGTGGATGGCAACCCTCAGCATCGCGTCATACAGACCAGAATGTGATCTCGGTTGTTGTGTTTTAGTTGACCTTGGCAGGGCGTTTACGCTGAGAGAGCGCTGTTGCTTTTTTGTAGTCTTTGACCACTCCAGATTGCTCAACCGATGTCAGCCACTGTGGTGCTAGCTTGCCTGGATTTTATTTTGACCCTCCAATCAGTGAAGCTGCTATTGTTTCCCCCCCACCCAACAGTGTTTTTGGAAAGTGTGAAATCGGAACTCAGGAATGGCGCATCAGGGAACTCTGACATTTCAGACTCTGAGTCTGAAGACAGCTGCACTAGCCAGGTACTCGACGTCCCCAGCGTTTGCTTGGTCATTCTGTTCATCTGCTATGTGGGCGAATCTTGAATGTCTCATTGTGTGTCATCTTGTTCTGTTCCCAGCAAAAAGACTCTTCTGAGGAAGACTCGGGGAGCTCGGAGGGGGAGGTGGAGGAAGAGGAGGAGGAGGTGGAGGAGGAGGATGTGGGCGAGAATGCTTCCTCCTGGGGCGACACCACAAGAGGCTCAGGGGGCCTGGTGGACCGGTACCAGGCCAGCCAAAGACTCGGCCAGCGAAACAAACCACTCAAAAGGTGGGTGGAGGTTAAGGGCTGGATGCGCAGCGACTGGAATTCCTCAACCCTGCAATTGCATTCCTGGCGTCCACATCGGCGCTCAGATCCAACTTCGGAGCGCATACCGCTCATTAAGGTTTAAAGGCGGTGACTGTTGTGCTGTAATGTCACCGCTCTAAATGTGTTTTACCCTGGCTCAGTTATGGAACCAATCAAATCCCGTAGCACTACGCTGATTCATTACGTTTTTGCGATAAAATAAAATAATGTGTTGGCATGAGGTGAGAACGTTTAAAGAACGTTAATGACTACAAGTATCCAACTTTTACAGTTAAACTGTTTATACAGCTGGATATTTACTGAAGCAATTCAGATTTAAGCTCGCGAGTCAGTATGACCCCGTGCATCCGATACACTCCTAGAACAAGTGGACTGTGTTCCATGTAGAAAACTTGTCTCCATTGGAATGTCTTTTTCTGATGGACTGATAGAATTCTGTGACTGATCTGTGCTTGTGTTTGGGGTTTCAGCAGAGAAGGTCCTACCTCGCCAAGCACAGAAGAAGCCATCCAGGGCATGTTGGCCATGGCAGGGCTGCTTTGTCCCCAGCGCCCAGAGGACACTGCCAGTTCTCAGGAGCCTTGGTGGTCCAGCCCGGCCCACCGCTCGCCTGACTGTGGTGTGTTCTCGCCTCTGAGTCTGGGTCTGAGTCTGGGTCTGAGTCTGGGTCTGAGTCTGGGTCTGAGTCTGGGTCTGAGTCTGGGTCTGAGTCTGGGTCTGGGTCTGGGTCTGGGTCTGGGTCTGGGTCTGGGTCTGGGTCTGGGTCTGGGTCTGGGTCTGAGTCTCTTTCTCTCACAGGTGGGGAGGAGCCTGTATCAGGAGAGGAGAACCAGGGGGACTCTGACA
>JAOVYW010000054.1:5880422-5892922 GCA_025775045.1 Hiodon tergisus | reverse complement strand
AAATACATGCTTTAACAGCTTGTGTGTGGTAAAATTAAAGTATATATACTGTATAATTAGAAATATATACGATTTCTAAGGAATGTTTTATTCAGGGAATTTACTGTGGTTTATCCACCCATTTATAATCTGAAGGGGGTTGAGCTGACAGGATGCTGTTTGAGTGGATTTTGTTTTAGAAGGAAATATAAATATGTGCCCTATAAATATGTGTGTCTATAAATCTTATCCATCAAAGATTAAATGGACACGTACAATAGAGGCCCACTTCGCCAGCCTGTTTGTTTATTTTTAGGGGCAGTGCCATTTATGGGTTCACTTCCATAACCTACTGCATCTGCTCAGTTTCACTAACACCCACTATCACCGCTAACACCGACCAAGGCTGCGCCATCACGGTAGCAGTGGCAAGGAACAGAGGTTTGTACCGCACGGACCAACGGGTTGCAATGTCCAGTAGTCCAGCTTTCATACTCTCCCGTTAGTGTTGAGACTGCTGTTCGTAACGCCACTAGCAAAAGGACATTGGCAAACCTCGCAGTGGTGCTTAAATGACACAACTTTCAGTTAAACTTCTCTTAAAAACCTTCAGAAACCCCTGAAGGGTGTGGAAGACGTTCTGCTTGCTCTTAAGAGGTGGATGCCTGCGTCCCGGGCTGTTTTTAGAGTCTGATCTCAGTGGGTGGTTCTCAGTTTATAGGTCGGGCCTGGTTGTTAGTCAGTGATGAATTCCTCCGTGTCCTTCTGTAATCGTCCAGCTCAGTTAGTCCAGCTGATGTTGCAAAGGTCATGTTGTGCTGTTGACTGACAAATCTCCTGAGAAACACTAAGATCAGACCTTATCTCGAGGCGTATCCTATAGAATTGTGGCCTTGTCATGCCCAAGGAATAAAAAGAGTTTTAAAAAAATCAAGTGATAGAATATATCAAACATTATGTATAACAGGATTTTCAAGGATACTTACAGTATGAGTAATTAAGATCTTTAGCAGCATGATAGCAAATCCTATTTAATGGCTATTTGCATCCCCATGTGAATTTTCAATAAGGCTTTATTTTTAATGGCAAGTATACAAATTGACTCTATATCTGTTTTAAGCACGTTCCAAAGGGCAGGATGCTAGAAATAAATGGCAGACAGCTCCAGACATAGATGGTGTTTGAGCTCAGTTGTGATTTTGCCGTAAGTGTGTCAGATCTTAACAGCAGCTCTGACCTTTGCCCCTTCTAGAGCTCCACCGTGGAGACAACGTGCAGGACAAGCAGGTGAAGGAGGCCCGCACCAAGTGCCGCACCATCGCCTCCCTGCTGACGGACGCGCCCAACCCCCACTCCAAAGGCGTCCTCATGTTCAAGAAGCGGCGACAGCGCTCCAAGAAGTACACCCTGACCAGCTTCGGCAGCGTGGACGAGGACCTGCTCCAGAACTCCCACGAGGACGACGGCGCTCTCCCCGGCAGCGAGTCCGAGTTCGACGAGGAGGGCTTCGCCGCCGCGCCCGACTCCCCCTGGGAGGGCGACTGCCTGGAGCTCCTGGAGAAGAAGGCCGTGGGCTCCAACGGCACTGAGAGCCCCGGCCTGACGGCCACGTCAGGGAAGGGCGCCCGGCTCTTTGAGCAGCAGAGGAAGAGGGCGGCCGAGCACGCGAAGAAGGTGGCCTTGGTCCAGCCCCCTGTCCAGCCCCCTCTCCAGCCCCCTGTCCATCACCCTGTCCAGCCCCCTGTCCAGCCCCCTGTCCATCACCCTGTCCAGCCCCCTGTCCAGCCCCCTGTCCAGCCCCCTGTCCAGCCCCCTGTCCATCACCCTGTCCAGCCCCCTGTCCAGCACCCTGTTCAGCCCCCTGTCCAGCCCCCTGTCCATCCCCCTGTTCAGCCCCCTGTCCAGCCCCCACCACCACAGGAGAAGGAGGTGCCTCCCACACTAGCTCCTGCCCCGGCCCCTCATCTGGCCCCTGCAGCGATATCCCAACCCAGCCACGGCACCGCAAGTGTGCCCGCTACTGTGGTGAGCACAGCCAGCGCAGTGATGTCTCCCCCAGGCACGCCTCCCAAACCCAGGGCCCCACAGGCTCCTCCCTCACCCCAGCAGTCAGGCTTGCCATCCAGCATGGTGCTGAACAGGACTGCACGGCCCTTCGCCCCAGGGTTCATCAGCCACAGGGCCGCCACAGCGCCTGTGATCTTCCGCCCTCAGGTCACCAAGAAAGCCAGGCCCAGCACTGCTCCCTCGGAGGCCCAGCCGGCTGTCTCCTCTGCTTCAGTCCGTGTCTTGGCCACAGCCGTACCTGCCAGTGCCCCCCCAACGGTCCTCTCGCAGCCTCCTTCGGCTGCTGCTGTACCCGTCTCACTCAGCCTTCCTTCACCGTCTGAAGTGAGCATTCAGCCACCCACACTGACCACCTCCACTACTCTCTCATTAGCCCTGCCTCCAGGAATGAGGTTCTCTGCAGAGACACGCCTGTCCAGCGAACAGAAGGCATCGGTCACCGCAGGGCGCACTGGCATCTTGCAGGAGGCGCGTCGTCGTGGCAACACAAAGCCCATGTTCAACCGACCTGAGGAGAAGAAGAACAACTCGCCCAACCCGGAGCTGCTGTCTCTGGTGCAGAACTTGGATGAGAGACCGAAAGCGGGACCCGAATTGGGGTTCGAGTCTGGGCCGGAGGAAGACTTCTTCTACCTGGGGGCGGAGGCCTGCAACTTCCAGCAGGGTCAGAAAGGAAAAGTTCCGCCAAGGGTGGCGCCCAAGCCACGCGTCATACCCCAGATCCCGCAGATCCCTCGACTGGAGGGGAAAGGGGCCGAGCTGTTTGCTCGCCGACAGAGCCGAATGGACCATTACGTGGTGGACAGCGCCGTTGAGCCGCCGGCAGAATCAGCTTTCCCCGGTCCGCAGCCACGCCCGCCTTCGCCCACTCCGTCGTTACCCGCTCACTGGAAATACTCGCCTAACATCCGCGCCCCTCCTCCTATCGGTTACAACCCATTACTCTCTCCGTCGTGCCCCCCCGGAGCGCAACGCTGCGTTGCTCCCAAGGCCTCCGAGAGGGCCAGTGGTGTGAGGGGTGGCTCCCAGAAAGAGGGGATCAAAGCCCTCGACTTCATGAGGAGGCAGCCTTACCAGCTGAACTCGGCCATGTTCACCTACGGAGGCGGCAGTGCGCAGCCCAAGACCTACCAGTCCCAGACGCAACGACAGGGTGGGCACATGACGGGCGCCTCCCTCACCCCGCCCAGGCAGATCCCCGTCAAAGCGGCCCGCGTCTACGAGATCAAGCGGTTCTCGACGCCGACGCCCATGTCGGCACCCAACTCTCTGACTCCGACGGTGATAGCCCCGCGTTCTGCCACCACACTGGGAGAGCCTATCTGGCGCCCCCAAGTCACCTCCCCCGTCCCCACCCAGAAGTCCCCTCCCCCATCTCCTCCACCGGCCCGGACAGGGGCTCTGCCAGAGCTGCCAAAAATCTCCAGCGGCCCTCTGCCGAGCCGAGCGCCCGTCCCGTTCCCAGGCCCGGCATACGGGGGTCTCCGTTCGGCGATGCAGTTTCAGAGCGCCCCCGAGCTCAGCCCCCTTCACCTTCCTCCTCTTCGCCCTCTGTCAGTCCAGACCCCCAAGCCTCACTTTGTGGCTTCCAGGAGGGGCGTCCAGGCCAGCATGTGGAAGCCCGGTTCCATGCACCCTTGAAGGAAACCCTGTCCCATGGGAGACTTCTCACACAGGACAGCTTCCCATCTTTGCCCTCTGGTCTGGTCTTTTGTCCGGCGGTTATATAAACACCCAATAAATCATCCAAACATTAAAACTTTCATCCTCTAAAAAGACAGCACAAAGGAAATTTTAAAACAAAAACCATATGGGGTTGCTTGGTCACAACCATAAATGGCATATCCATGTAACACTAATTGTTTCCACCACACCAAGTGGAAATTGAGAAAATGATTAGCCTGGAAACACAATATGATATTATTTGTTTTTTTGTATATGCTGTATTGAAATTCTCATCCCCCATTTCAAAGTCAGGTATGATATTGATCAACGGTTCATTTGATTTAACTTCCCTGTCAGCATTTCGGTGGGATTACATCTGTGGTCGAGTGAGAACGATCACAGGCCCCCTTTTGTGATTTATTTGACCCTTACTGAAATGCCCCGCAGTCCTGGTGTTATGAATTAGACTTTCCTGTATGATCTTTTTATAAGGGTATGTTTTTATCATTGCGGGTTTCAGCTGTTTGGTACCAAGTAAGACCGTGGTGCAGTCTCTGTCCTGCTGAGTGGAATGGTGGGGCTCGAACCTGTTGGATTGAATCGTCGTGGACATCCCATTACCCATTAGTGCTGTTAAAAAGACGACTTAAGGACCTAATTAAACAGAAAAGCACATCCACGATGCACATTCTGATGCCCCCAGGCAGAAGGAAATGTGGGGACCCTCAATTTTTGAGAGGTCTACTAAGAGAGGGGAACCCGGGGGAAAAAAGAACCTTCAAATGTTCTTAATGTCATGACACTTGAATAATGACTTTTCTGGAGGAGATGTTTATCTTATTACATCTTCCATTAAGAGTGAGTTTTCTGTTAGCATTTGACTTTGAGGAACGTTGGCCTTGATCCGCGGCGTGCAATGGAGAACCCTGAACATTTTTTCTATTACCCTTTCAGGGCAGCTGTAGCCTTGTGAGAGTAAGTAAGTGTTGTGTGCAGCAGAGTGAATGTTGGGTATGACTGATTCTGACAGATCCACCCAAGACCTCAGACTCGAATGATCGCCACAGAATCTCTGGGGCGGGGGGGGACTCAAAGAAGCAATGACACAGATCTGGACATGGCTGCTCCAGACTGACCACATGTGGTCATACGTGGTTGTGGTCCTGTCCATCGCGGGGGGACGCCAACAATTAACAGCGCTGTTCTATACTTGTATGTGTGTTGGCAAGGCCTGAGTGAAACCAGAATGACCTCTTCAGCCCACACTTAGAGGTTAACTAGAATGCAAACGTTTACACAGCTATTTCCAGGAGCTTTGGTGCTTTTTAAGGTTTTAAAGGTTCTGATAGGAAATGTAATCTTCCTTGGTGAACAGGTCCTCTGGGCTCAGACACAGCTAAAATCACCTGAGTTTGGTGTTTTGATGTTTGATGTTCATATCACTCTAATTTGGTCGACCAGATTAAACAGATTACTAAAATGAGTAGTATGTGTTTTCTTTATTTCAATGTAGTCAGATTACAATTAGGGTTAAATGGGAGTGAGGATTGGCCAAGAGTTGTAAAATGATGTGGAGGATGCTGAGGATATGTCAGCCAATCGAGCAGACAACCTGAGAGAGGCATGTTGGTGGCGGCCAGGGCCTGCTATGAATAGTCAGGTTCATTGCTAGCAGCCTATAAGCCTGTTGTTGCGGAGTGTACCATTTCTCTCAGGCGCGCACCATGCCATTTGAATGGAACTGTCCATTAAAGATTTGTTGGAAATTCCATCAGCCTTTGGAGACATGAAGTACGTGATGTGAAAGGTTGGGTGCTGAGGCCAAGTAATGGTGGTTATGAGCGAGGGGTCATGTGACCAGCTTAGAGGCTCCAGGTGTCTCGATGCACATGGAGAGAGTTGCATTATATATATTTTTCTTCTTGTTTTGTTTTCAATTTTAACTTCACTGGCTGTCCTTGTAATTTCTTTTTGCTTCTTCTTTATATAGTGGAATACGGTCTCACTGTATTTTAAAACAGTAGTATTAAACAAGAAAAAATATTATGGTAGACAGCTCATTTTTCTGCTCTGTGATGGAGAGATTAAACTGCTGGCGTAAACATGTGAGGTGTTAAGAGACATAGACGGACAGCAGTGCTCGTACTGGCTGAAAGACTTGACGTTTTTCTAGAATAAAAATAGACTTGAAACCTTCCTGTGGTCTGTGCCCGTGTGTTTTATTACTCTGCTTCATTCCCTTTCACAGATGGGGAGATATTTTAGGAGTTGGCATATCAGTGTTTCCAATACTAAACATATGTTTTTGTTATTTTCATCCAATAATACATTATAGCTGGCGAGGATTAAACAGTCGGACATAAATACTTCCAAACAACAACACAACGGCACGAAATTCAAATTCAATCGAAGTGATGGGTGTGGTTCGTGACGGATGACTACATTGGAGAAAGAGGAGGAAACCACGGACACCGTTCCTCAGTCACTAATCCACACTGTCCCCTATCTCTTCGAGACCAGGATACACAGTGAATTTGGATCCACTTTTCCAGAGAGTGCCAAAAATAGGTCTGCTTTTCGTATTAAACAGCTAAATTGAACCCATTCTTACCAAAATGCTACAGGTACTCAGTGTTTAACTAATTAGAGAAACCTAGGAATATGCGGAGGACTTTAGGAAGAGGGTTATCAACCCCTTCACTTGTCGTTAAAGAGAAAAACTGCTAAATAGCCTTCAATTCACTCTGAAGAGACAAAACGCACGAAGCAGAACCACTCCTGGAGCTCGGTTGTTGTTGGATCAGTTGTGGTTCTCGTTACAAGCCAGGTATAGATATACTACTAAATACTTTAAAAATTATTAGAATACAAGTTACTTGAGATACTTATTTTACACATACTTACACTGTATACCACAATAATTTCCCGTCCCAATTGTCATCTTAAAGAAATTACTTTAATCCTTAGTATTATATTGTATACCAGACCGACCGCCGTAGTTTTTCCCCCATCCCTAACGTTAAAGGTAGGCCTACATTTCGTCGCGATCACCAATTTCGCGTTTTTTTCTTCTTCTTTAAAAAAACAAACTCATTTAAGTCATTTAAGTGAACGGTGAATGGGGACATCTGGAACGTATGTAATTGTCCACTTGCTATACACACGTACGTTTTTGATACTGATAAAGTTTTAATTTTCAATCATTATTTAATAAAAGCTTTAATAAATCACTTCAATTTACATTTATCTCAGGATTATGACAAAATACGTAAACCACAGACGTTCTAAAATATATATCAAATTTCATCACCACAAGATGGCGTCCTAGGTTAATTAATGTGTGGAAAATAAGTTTTTTTGTGTTGGGATGTAACAGCCGACAAATAAAAGGTTACCTTTTTTTCGATGTATTTGTGGTGTACACTAAAGATCTGTTTAATCCCTTCACCCTTGACTGTCTGGTAAACATATGCCTCTAAAACAATTTTTTTTAAAATATTAGAAGCATTGGGGCATGAACACGAAAGAATGCTCCGTGTCGGTCTACTGGTACTGCACAGTGCGTACGGTTTAGTATTCTGCTCGTGTCTTCTCCACACGTATTCTTGTCTCTCACATTTAGTGTCGTTAACATCCAGGTATTTACGTGCCAGCAAAAATATGTGTGGTTAGAATAAAAATCACGGAGGAAGCCCCGTATATTTTCAGAGACCCATGAAGGAGTTGAATGGGTTTTCAAACAGGGGTTTGACTGACCACGCGACATGAAAGACACACACAATTTGATGCTGTGAAATTTGCACACGGCCCTGATCAAACTAAGCACAATCAAAACCTTCTCGTAGAGGCTGCTTGGTGTTATTTTCTCTATGGCATAAACTGTAACATCACATGTTCATGCAGATGCTTGCTCCGTTCCCATGGTAGCCGCAGGTCCGATGCTGCTCCATCTCCATTCCTGGAGCAAGTAAATCAATCAACCTCAGGGGGGTCTGGAAAGATAGACGCCAATGAGTTGACCACCTCCTGACATGGAGATGTCGGACCCATCGCCAGCGTTCCACATGGCATATGAACCCGTGGAATCAGCCCTATTAATTAATTGATTTTCCGTCCACAGCGATAGGGCGTCTTGATCTGCCAAGCGAGGGAACCCCTCTGAAGGACCTCCGTATTAGTTAGCCTTGGTGACTGTAATGGGAAAGTTGAGCAGCAGGCCCCTTTATGAGTGAAGTGGTGAAAACGAGCTAAACATTAGCTAACTAATGGAGAGGGGAAAAGGGGGCTAATCTATTAACTCTCATTCCCCCTTCAGCCCCTCTAATAAGCTCTTGGAAACTCTTTGCTCGCCCTCCGGAGCTCTAAATATAGAGCTATGATGCATCTGCAAGAAAGTACTGGTCTGGTGATATCCCTGCACTTTGCATCAGCACTTTGTGCTGGGCAGAACACAATCCCACCAACCCCCCCCCCCCCCCGCCAACCCCCAAAGACCTGCTATCCAAACCCTGCCTGGATTTCGCGCACCCTGGGATGTAGAGGAGCCACAGGTCAGAGGGAGTCTGGGATTTGGAAACTTTGATTTTGATTCAGCCACAAACCTTTCTTTGGTAGTATTCGTCTCTACAGTTACAGTTTCCCGGTCGAGGTGAGTAACCGCTCGGTTTTCTAACGGCCGGTCTTGTCACGGTCTTGCAGTACACTGCCAGATGAACGCTATGTAGCGGCTTTTAATATGGAGAAGGAAAGGCTTCCTAACGACAGCGCTACTGAATGGCCATTTGGTCCTGTTTAGCCACATCTGACAGTCTACGGACATCTCTATCGACTCTCAGCGTTGGTGTCCCGGTTAGATCGGCTATTCGTTAAGTTGCTTTGTGTTCAGGTGTCATGGTTTTGACTTTAAGCCTCGGTGTCTTAAGAGTGCAGAGCGATTCTGAAAATGTGCTGACCGCCTCACTCAGCTGCCTGCCTCAGATTTATATAGCTGGCTAAACCATGAATACCGATCTGGGAAACTTGAGCTTGGGGTTTCGCCTGTGATGATTTTACAGAGGGCACTGGCAGTGCCCAATCATTCCCTACAGAGCTTTATGGATATTCTGTACTGCTCACTTGAATGATCTCTGCACTTACATGCATGAAGGGATTGGTTGTGCGTGCGCGAGCGGGTTTGCATGTGTGTGTGTGTGTACGTCTGTCTGTGTGTCTCCCCACGACTTCCACAGTGCTGGGGTGTCTGCTGCTTCGCTGAAAGGTCTCACTTCAAGATGGCGCTTAAAAATAGCAGCAGAGGATAGAATTACGATGTAGTCGATGCAATGCAATATTCTCAATGTCCTTAAAGAAAGTGCAAAAGCGCCAGACGTTCAAAGCCACACTTTACTGTAAAAGCTGTGAAACCCGCCCCCCTAAAACCCAAACTTCATCCTGGAGGAAATCACCAGGATCTTTGTGTCTATTATGTAAGGAGATCCTCTTTGGAGTTTTTGACTCACAGTCATTCGTGTCCGAATTACTTTGCTCATTTCTCTGTTTTACATAAGTTATTAGCATATATATGGGTTTTGGTGATGTATTGAAATGTATAAAAAATAGCTATCCTGATCAATCTAATTTTTTAATAAATCAACAAAACACTATGAATCGCACCAAAACATGGACATCCAGACCTCCACGTTATATACATTTAATAAAATATAAGGCTTGATCCTCCATCTGGTATTGACAGATTCCTGTCCATTAGAATAGTTAAACAGTTTAGTTTGTAAAGACACTTGATTGTGATCTCAAGTTGAGCCTGCTGTTGTACCTCTGAGAAAGCTTCTTCGGTAAATATCCAGCTGTAAAATTATATCATTATAATACAATAGTTGCCAAATATTAGACTCCACAATGACTTTCTGGATAAGGACAGTAAGACTCGGAATATCACTGATAGCATGTGTCTCTTTCTTTCCTGTTTTTAAAATTCATTTCCTACCACTGTTGTCATGGCTTGAAAGGGTTTTTAAAAACCTTTACTACTAGAGACAGTAGCTTCTCTGTCGGCAGTAACCAACAATTTGAAGTTTCACAGCTGCTCGGTGAGTAAGCTGTTGTCATCCACAACACTGCAACTCTTTCTGTGATTGTTTAACAAGGCTTTGTCTCACCAACCAAAAATAAAACCTGCTGCATCTGATTTATTTCAAAGTAGGGCCTGACGTTTGGCCTGAGAGTTTTCATGTTGCGGGCGGACGGAGGTTCTGGGCTGGAGGAAGGAGGGACTGCTTGGCTGTCTGCACTGCCTCTCTGCGCATGCCATTTTGAGAATAAAGGGTGATGCCCATATGAGTGCATTGCTCCGTACTGGCCACTGGAGGGAACCCATCCTGAAATAGTGTGAGTTGACTGTGACCGCTACGACTGACCTGCGTCCTCTGTCTTCCCAAACAGTCGCCATGCCTCTGTCAGGGACACCCGCCCCCTACAAAAGGAAAAAGCCCACCAAGATCATCACTGATTTCTCCCACCTAAACCAGGATGGTAAGCTGTATCCCTAAACACGCATGTTTCGCCTGCGATGACCATAGCCTGCTGCTGTGGTACACGGCCTCTCTCCAACCTTATTGGCTATTGTTTGCACCACCCCTCACATCGCATCTTTCGAATCCACAAAAGTTTCACGCCATCGTCTCCTGCATTCTGCACATCATCCAAAGCCAGGCAGAGACCCACAGTTCTGGAGGTTCGCGTTACTAAAAGCAAATGACTGCTTGCAGGTGAAAATCCACCCCCTCGTGACTATCCCTGAGCACACCGTTAAATGCAATCTAATACCCAGTTTGTACTTTCTGCTATCCCACGGTGTGGAAGCTACAGGCCCAGTAACAGAACCGCAACTTTCAGTTCAGATTTTACCACATATTCATAACGAGTCTTCATTGGTATGCATTAGTCATATTTTGAAATGATGGTCATGGGTGTCGAATCTCTCCAGCTGTAAATAAATGCAGGTTTTCATATGTTACGTCGCAGAAGTATATTTCCTCAGAGTAATAGCGGAATTGAGTTTAATGCGGCACTTGTGTAATAAAACTGTCCCAGATCATTTTCTGGAGCTCAATAAAGATTGTGATCACATAAGTAATGTTTTATATTACCAAAGATGAAAACACTGAGAGCTAGAATGAGGCAGGGTGGGAGAAAGAGGGGATGAAACCTTTGGCACAGATCGAGACAAAGTCAAATGTACACAGAAAAAAAAAGTACGCAAACATGAACTTATTCAAGCTGAATCAAGCAAATAAATAATTCAGTCATACTGATTTTTGATTTACTGACAAAAATATCAAAACAACGTAAAAGATGATACAATACAATAACACACAACAATGAGATATACAATTATAGAATTAATAGATTGGACCATTTAAATGGTCTCCTTAGATCTTGTGAGTGCTAATACTGCAGGCTACAGATAACATAAATTATATGCAGTATATCCTGTACTGTAAGCTATGAAAATGCTATTGGAATTTCCCCAAAAAGTGAGCTCAAGGCTAGAGGAAAAAAAATCTCCAGTGGAACTAGACAGCAACTGGTCTAGCAATCCACAGTGCACAGTGATGCCCCAGGGTCACCAAAAAGAAAATGTTATTTATACTCTATTTATTTTGTTTATTCGAGAAATTGCCAAACCTCCAGAGCTTCTGGCAGATAAGTTCCATACTTTAAATATGCTAATGACTGATGCACTGTAGTTTCACCACACAATCGAATATTTAATACAGACTTCCCAGAGAAAAGCTTCTAGTGTTTCTAATTATTGCAATTGAGTCGTCCCTCTTATTCGCCACAAGTCATTGGGTGACTCATTTGGACTCTTATAACAACAGAAAACAGAAAACCTAATCATTAAATTGATTTATTTATTGGCATATTTTTTGCAACACTAGGCCAGCATCTGGCATGTGTTATATTGATGAACAAACTGAACTGTTGCTTATAAAAGTTCTGGGCACGCCAGAATGTGGATTTTGCAGCTTTAAGCCTTAAACTTGACAATGTACTTCACACTTCTCAAAGCTGTGATTCCAGACGGATGCAACACACGCTGGGGACAGAGGGTTCTCGCTGACTGTACGGCATGCGAGCCAAGCTTCTCAAATATGGAGAGACGTGCACTGGGGATCACATTCATTTAGCCATTACTCCCGCCTTAGGACCAAATTGGCATAACACAGGAGGGCTTCATCACGAATCGGTTGCTAAGAGCTGCAATCACACTGTTCATTGTGATATGCTAACTATGAGACACCAGGAGAAGTAGACGGGTCAAAGTTTTTATTTCTATTGGGACACAACCCAGCACCCCGAAATGTGCAGGGTCTGCAGGTGTTCTATCAGAAAATTGCCCGCTGTTGTGTTTTTAAATTTTTTTTAAAGTTATGCACACATTTTTCCATTGTCACTACAAGTATTTTTTTTAAAGAAATCAAAGGTTAAACTTTTCCAAAATGCTACCTATTAATATAAACACACAAATGAGTAAATAGATACTGGCACTAAGGATCTGTCTGACTAAGAGAAGGGAACAATATTCTCCAGTATTATCAATGGGGTGGCTGTTCCTAAACAGGAAGTGTGAATTGTTGACAGGTTCAGCCTATAGTGATGTCACTCAGGTAGAGATTAGATCTGTCACCAAATTTGTCAGCCTTACGGAAGTCCTGGCCAGGATAGCACATTTCCATGTAAATAAGCAGCTGACATCAGATCAGCTCCTCCTTTTGGTGCTGTACTGT
>JAOVYW010000054.1:5858000-5874796 GCA_025775045.1 Hiodon tergisus | reverse complement strand
AAGTCAAGGGGATGATGTTCGTGGAAATATAATATTGGCTTTGTGGAGGTATTTTTGTTTTTTGTTTTTAGTTTTGAGTTTTGACATGGTAATGCAGCAGTTGTCAAGCTCCTTGTGGTCATGTGATTACTGGCTGTCGCCACAAGATTGTAGCTATGAAATGCCATTTGGTCTTATTGTTTGAACAGCAGGTAGTTTAGTGGTTAAAGCGTTGACTTTACAACAAATTTGTCAGGAAGTTGAATTACTTTGCAAAAGATTTTAACATGAATAGTTTTAATATCTTAATCTTAATAATATAATTAACAATAATAATAACAACAACAACAATAATAATGATATAATAATAATTGATAATAATAATTCAGAAACAGGAACTTAAGTACATCCCCCCATATCCAGAAGGTTTCATTACTAGAAAATGATTGACAGAACTTCACTGATGTGAAGTTTAATGGGTGGCAATGTAAACAGGATCTGTGTTCCCTTTGTGGATATGCCACAGTTCTTTGGTGTTGTTCAGTGACTGTGGACACTCACCATGCAAGTTGGGTCCGATCATGGGGACAGGGGGGAAGGACGGTGGTGAGTGAAACTTACTAGAAATCCTTTCTGCGTTTCCTGTTGTGTACTCAGTATATAAACCTAATTGCACATTCTTGCTTATCCTTTCCACTCTGCCTCAATCTGATGTGACATAATGCATTGCAATAACAAATAAACAATGAAGCAGGCACTGTGAGATATGGGTGGGTGGGAATGGGATGTCTAAGAAAATAGAACGTGCTTTGATATCGAATCCTCCTCCCCCATAGCCCCTTTCTCTCCTTTTCACCCTTGTTCCCTAGCGTTGACTGTTTTTCCACCAGAGCTAAGCTTTAAGAAGTAAAATGCGAGGCCTGGCATGCATGCTAAATTAGGGTAATGATTGTTATGTAAAAATTAGATATGAATAAATTTACATATTGATGGTCATTCCTGATGGGATTTTTGAGCTGGCGTTCCCATGCATTCTTACAATGGCAATATTAAAGGGGGCGGGGGGGGGCAAGGATAGGGACAGGGTTTAAGGGTACGTTCCTAAATGCTGCTGGTGAAATTACTGGCAAGTTTCTAAATTTTCTTGGTTTTTCAGGTTGGTAAGGGATCTCTTAAGGACAGCAAAGTCTCACCAATTGGATTCAAGTCAGGAATCCTGAGCTGGGTGCTCAAGGACACTTTGCAATTCTTAAAGACACTCCTGTTTAACTAAGGTTTTGTGCTTTAGGTAATTGTCCTGCTGAACGGTGAATTAAAAAAAAGAAGTTTTCTTCCTAATTGTATTTGTATTTGAGAATTGTGCTAATGCATCTCAGCTTGTTGTTACAAATCCGGCCCCCACACGGTAAATATTTATGCACTGGTTTGCCATATCAGTTTAGTTCTCGATCGAAAACACATTTCAGATCTTTTGTTTCTCAGGAAGTGCTTACTTCACTAATTGAGGGAGGGAACATAACAAGATAGGTGATTTATTCAGTCAACTCACTGTGAAATTGGTTATCAAACCATAATCATTTAGGCTGGCCATAGCAAAGCTATAAATACTTATGCAAAATACCTATGCAATGCAGATGCCAATTATGGATAACCTAGTTACAGGACCAAGGTGAGCATTATGCTCAGGTAAAATATCATTGACAGCAACCCAGCTTTTTTGGAATATGACTTAAATCAATGTGAGATGTCACCTTAAAATAATTGATTTTGAGTTTCAGTGTTTTAAAATTGTATATCAATATACCATTTGTAATCCCGTAATATGAGAAAATTGATCTGGGGTCTGAATACTCTTGCAAGGCACTGTACTCGTAAACTGATCAATGGACCTATCTTGCTCAGAACCCCGCTGGGCCACATGGGAGGAATACGCATCGGTTTTTGTGCCAATGCTGGTTGGACCGCTGTTGCAGACCACAGGGTGGGAGCCGCACGTTCCCGAGTGGGAGGGATCACTTCCGGAGCGGGTTTCTGTGCTCACGCCAAGAAAGTTAATCACACCAGTCCTTCGTAATTTCCACCATGGCAGCAGCTCTGCCCTGTGAAAACTTAGATTAGCTGCAGGGGGGCCATATGTTAAATGCGATATCTCTGTAAATTCTGGATCAAAATAAGCTTGGGGATGGGATGGGTGAGCAAACTTTTTTACTGTGAGAGATTGGAGACAATTCTGACTCGTCAGTGTAACAGGATTGACTTTTATGCAAGATCACAAGGAGAACTTCAAGCTAACTTCCCAAGCCTCCAACTCGTTTTATGAACACTTATAACATTCATTCCTCTTTCGGCTGAGCAAATTTGCTCAACGTTTCTGAGCTTGAAGTTAGGTTAAGAACCGAATTCAATTCATCACTCCGTGGTGTACCTCCCTGCAAGTGTTGCCAGGAGACAACATTGCTGTCTCCACAACCATTTGGCCTGCAGGCGCACTGACGGACATCCCACCAATTTGCCCTGTTCAGTTTCGCCAGCAGGGCCAGCCGTATGTGTTACGTCAGCTGTAAGCGGGATTGCAGAGGGGGAGTGCTAGAAGTGACTGTTATTAAACAGAAGTTTGGGGAACCGGCTTGGGAGGAAAGTGTCTCCCGTAGTTAGCATCACGCTAGCATAATATGCACGCCGTTCACCTGGTAATGGGTTGACTTGTGTGGCTCCCGTTTGAGGCTGTCTAGACAGACCGCCTGTTTCCATTCAGCTTTAATCTGTAGGGGGGCATGGGTTTTTTTTCTTCTGAATTTTTTAACCACATATTCTGATCCATACAAAATACCGCAGTCAAGTTGGCCATTATTACTTCCTGCTAAAGGCATGGCCACATCTGTGTTTTATTACTTATTTATTAAAAAATTTGTTTGAGCATTTAATGTTTAGAATTGCAGGGCTGAAATGCGGGGTAGATGCTAAAGAATTTATGCCCTTTATCCCAATCTAGCCACAGGTAATTATGCAGATTATGCCAGCACATGCAATGGGTGGTGGATCCTGAAAAGTAAAGTCTGATATCGCTATCATTTTGAAAACGCATCAGAAAAGGAACAGAGCGTTTTTTCATCCGACAGTCCTATTTTTCCATTACTACAATTTCCATAATGGGTTGAATCCAGCGAGTTCTGGCTTCCTGACGCCACCTAATCCGCTCTCCGCTTGTGGGGAGATGGCTCCGGGATAGCCATCACCTTCCGTTTGAGACTGTGCACAACAGTGGGTTAAAGCTCAACGCCAGCTACACGTATGATTATCCCTCGTGACACATCCAACGTACCAACGCACATAACCAAAGGTTCGGGGACGGCTCTGGGTCAGCCGCTCGGGCTAGCAGCACTTGAAAACTGGAATAGCCGCAGGCGAATGTGTGAAGCCTTCAGAGAGACAGACGGAAAGTGCAGCGACGTGATGGCTCGGCACACACCTGCCCACACTCATAAACGTGGGTACTGGGTATGACCTGAGAAAGCAGCACATTTTCATTTTCCCTATTGCGCTTTGTGCTGCCTCTTCTCCCCGTCTCCCGTCCCTTCCCCTGCGACGCAGTGCAAGGACCCTATTCTTAGCTCCCTGGGACGTGATGGGTCAGGCCAGGCATGTTTTTCATTAGAGGGTAGAATAAAATCCATACCATGACCATCAAGGGCTTGCTCTGTCTAGTGCCACTTCGAATGAGAGAAACAGGCCAGACATCATCCACATTTTCACATGTGTCTCTCAGAAGACAAACATTAAGCAGGGAGGCTGACAAACAACGTGATCCCCTACAGAACCGCTGAGATCAGTTCTGCTTCCGGTGGTTTGGGTGAGCATGTAGGACACAGATACAGTACAGATGCAGTGGAGAATCGGGAGTTCTGTACTTTTGAGAACACGATCATAATGTTTTAATCCGTCTAACTGTGTTAGGAGCGCCCAGGAAACAGTTTCCAACAGGGTGATTTATATTTAATCCAGACCGTGGCAATGTTAAATTGTAATTGGGAGCTAAGTAAACATTACCCCCACTTGACTGAATGCTGCCTGATGCTGTTTGGGAAGCTGCAGCAGAGCATATAGCAATCTGTTTTTTTTCTGTTTAGTTAGAAATGCTGCGAGACACGCGGCATTAGTTTGGAAATTCGCTTTCATAGGTATGCCTGCTAAAACTCCTCAAACAGAAAACAATCCAAATATGTTTTTGTTTTTTTTTTGGTTTTGGACTTGTCCGGTCACCCGGTTTGTGTATTTTTTCTTGTTGTCGTAACTAGCTGTGTTTAGTTTTCAGAGCAACCTTTATAAAAACCGGCAAAGAATTTCTTTTTTTTTCTTTTTTAATAGGACAGTTGGCCTGGGAACATGTCAGTAACCATCCAGATGATCTATCTAGTCTTCCCCAAAGACCTAAGGCACCTGGCCTGTGCGCTTGTCCCGACTGCCTACATATGGTCGTTTTTGCTCTGTGTCATTGGTGTTTACAGTGGGTTGTTCTTCAACTGAAGACATTTGTTTCATTAGTCTTCCCAGCTCACAGGAAACTGTTTATTGTTAACCCTCCCCCGGCCCGGAGCTCTCTGGGGTATGTCTGAGCTAAAGTTTTTTTTTAATATATTTTTTTTTATATCGGCCGAACAACCTTGTGACAAACTTGACCGCCAACGGCGAATCCTCCTACGAGACTGTATTGAGTTTGACAGGAAAGGGACTGTAAACGAATTGGTTCTTCACCTCATTTCTACTTCAACTACTCGTCCCTAGTTTTTACCCTCCAGAAAAAGGTTGGACTTAAGATATAACTTAAGCATAATTATACAAAGCAGAATTATAAGCTGTTTAGGGTAAAATGTGCTGTAACTGTAGTCTCATTTTACAATACACAGTGAAACTGTGGGTAACTTATTGTACCCTGCGCTCCAACTGTCCCCCATTCTGCTGTGTCAGAGGGGGAAGCATCTGGGATGCTGCAGTTCCCATGGTGACTGATAATGATGCAATAATATAAACTCCCACATGCATGTTGACGGGTGATGTCCAGGTTAATTGGGAGAATAAGACGCAAAATGATTTTGAGCTGTCACCACCACTACTCCAAAACAGATTGGTGCTGACAGAAGATAAACTTGCAGGCCGCACTGGGTTTAGCAAGACCTAGTAGATTTTACATTCGAGGAATGGGCTTAATGTTGTGAATTCCTTGACATATTGGTCTGAGGTTGTGCCAATCATAGGTTTGTCATACACGAGGTTATGTTATGCATCCAGTTTGTTATGAACATTAAAAGAGGCATTCACTTGAAAATGGCCCAAGGGGTTCAGGGATTTTCCTGTACTGACCTTTTTCCACTTAATGTAGGATGACGTTTTAACTTTCAGTAAACTCTAGTCAAAACCAATTTGTTTTCATTGTCGATTATATAATTTATGGTATGGTGAGTAATAATCATCATGATTGCTGTTATTATTATTATTATTATTATTATCATTATCATTACTATAGCCCCTTTGTACTCATAATGTGCTTGTATCACTTTAAGGGGGAGTTTTGTTCTTTTTCAAAGAGGTTATGTTTAAACCACATTTCATCATTGACATCCTCATTGAATTAATTTAAGCTCTTCTCACAAGTGTTGAATGCATTGCATTCTGAAAGAGTGCTGTGAGTACAGAAACAATAATGATGCAGGACATAGATCCCTTTTTTAAAAACGTGAGGGTTTTTAAAAGGAGCTCTGCTGCTTTCTGTCACTTTAAAGGTTCAGAAAAAAACCCAGGGGGAGTGGCTTCCTCAGGAAACAGGTGTGTGCCGAGAGGGATGATGTCATCGTTTCAGCCTCACCTGGGAAGATTTACATGCACTTCCCAGCTGGTCTGTCCGAAACAGCAGACGTCTGCCGACGCTCAGGTCAGTAAGAATTCTGGCTAATTAAATGCACCCTTGGTTACAGTAAACCACTGTTTAGTTTGTTTGGGAGGTGTTAAGAGGACTTTTACTATGTCAATTTCTTAAGCCCCGCTCCATCTGAACTGGTCTTGAAGGGGTTTTTAGCTAATGGACCGTAAAATTGTGTTTTTTTTACATTTGTGCATATCTGTCTCTATGAAGTTAAGTGTCCCGTAATGGTGTAGGCGATATATGTTTGTCAAGGTCGAATGCCTACTACAGCACTAAACTAGTAATATGACTTTTCTTATACCAAGTTTATGCTAGCTTGAGTTTACTTTTGTTGCCATTATCTTAGAAACATTTTGAGAAATCGTGTCGGTTTGCTTTGGCCTAGATACCACTGTTGATACTATGCAGACTGACAGCTGAATGAATAAGAATTTTTCCTTGTATGATATAGTGATTATTATAACTGAAACGCCAGTGACGTTAAACAGGTTTTTTGAGCACATACTTGTAATTGTTATGCTGTTAGATGAGTAATCCAAGAATTCTAATGTTGTATTTAGAAGGTATCATCACACGGTGTGATGAGTAAACTGTGGTTAACGACTGGGAGGGAGGGAGGAGGTGAGGTCATTGAAAGATTATGGTCATGTGAAACAGTACTGTTTGCAGAAAAATACCTGATGTGTTCTCCCTTATACAGCAGCGGTCTGTACAGGGAAGTGACACGGTAACGCTGCGAGAGTGTTATTTGTTAGTTTGATGGGTTGTGGCAATATGACCTTCTCAATTGCTTCACTTTTCACACGTGTAATTTCCCTTACATCCAGTAAGAGGCGTCCTTTTTTTCCCTGAACGTTTTTCAGGCACTGGTACATGCCTTAAAGATCATTACTTCCCACACTGATAATGACCTATGCTGAGCATGGTCTGTAATTTCAAATCAAATGTTTAAGGCAATTAAAAGAAAGAAACCCCCCCCAACAAACCAGTTCCATTCTGCAAAGAAAGTGTTTGCTGATATTGAGGTTTGCACATTGTTTTTAAGTTTATTCCCATTTGTTCCGTTAACATTAACTTTTTGTACACAGATCATTTTGAGTTGTAAAATCATTAAACATGTGACACAGAGCAAATATTAATTTGATTAATTTTGGATGCATTTTTAAAGGCATGTGACATGGAAGTGACCATCATTGAAATGTGCCCGTTGTGTTAGAAATCTGTGAGAGAGCAGAGGTACTGAAGGACTCATCATCATGCCATCTGTCCAAAGACCAACGATTTAACGCATCCAAGGTTTAAAAAAATATGGGCCTTTTCCATCAATTGGCAAACATAAACCGTAGAATATCCCAAGATTGTCCCAATGACAACCCTGGTGTAGTGCTAGTGAAAAATGTTATCGGTGAGCTTTTTAATTTGGATGTGGAATCCTCTGTGAACCGGCTAAGCGGGGGGTGAAAGAGAGGAAGCCTAGTTTGAGCTGAAAGCAGCATCATTGTTATTGAGAAACCTTTGTATTCAAACACTGCCTTTTGTCTTTAGAGATGAATGGCTTATTGTGAAGAAATGTTTTCATTACCCGTTTTAACCCCTTAAAAAGCTGCTTGACACTGCCTAAATAGCGAGTAACTTATTTACTTTGATATAATCTAAGTGTTTTTCCTGTTATTCCCTAATTTATTTTCATTATGGTTTTCTCAGGATTCACCTTGCTTTAAGGCCTGCTTCTGTGATGATGTCTGGTTAATTTCAGCCATCAGACTCAGCAAGGACTTCCAGTGTTTATTTCAATACTCTCAGAAGCGGATATGTAGGGCAGGATCAGAGCCTCAACGCTGCAGATCAGCTGGAAGCAGATCAAAAACAGGCAGTGCTTCCTGAAATGCTTGTTAACATCAGAAGTGAGGCCAGCAGTCTGCACTCAGCCCATTTGATCACAGCAATTGTTTCAAATGCGCATAAATTGTCCTTTAAAAAAAAATGTTCGATGCCCCCAAAGTTTATAAGTTTATAAGTGCATGATCGTGAAGGAGAAGTGTGACCTGTACCACATCTGACCCCAACTTAGCTGATTTATGGTGATTTATAAGCATACCCTGCAATTACTCTGCTGATGTACACTCTCCATACGATTGAAGAAAATGCAGTGCTTTAAAATAGTGTCTGGCACAATAACCAGCCCCATCAAACTTTATAGGATCACAAAAACGTAGGACCTTCTTGAGCTCTAAACAATTTCTGCTATAATTCAAAGCTTCCACTGAACTAAAGGCTTTCACGTTCTGTGGACATGGGGGAATTGTGAGAGAAACTTCAGCCAGGGTTTAACAATGGCATACAGCATTTTTTGTTGACTCAAGATTACAGCATTTTACCACCTGTTTGCTTATCTTCTCCCCCCTTTGTGAAGCTTCATAGCATATCCCTGGATAAGCTTGGTGTCAGCCCCCAGGATGATGCATTGAAAATTGTTTGAAACCGCTGCCCTAAAATACCTTCTCCCATCCATGTGCTGAAAGACGTTTTTCTGACTCATGTAGTTTTGTTCAACTACTGTAATAAATTGAAATGATCTTTTGGATTCTGAAACATCTTAACCATTATTATTTGTGTTGAGAGTTTGTGGGTTCTGCAGCTTCCCTACTCTCTAACACTTAAAAGATTACACCCTGCATATGTCCTGGTTATTTATCACCTTCTCTGAGAACTCCGAAGTTGCTTGTTTTTATGCAAGACAACGGCCTGCCCCTTATGCAAAGTGGTTGTTATTATTTCACGGTCCCAGTTCCTAGTCCTCAGCTATTTCATTTCGTAAAAAAACAAAAACAAAAACAAAAAAACGATTTCATCCAAACATTCAATCAAACATCCACGTAGAAACTGCCTGGTTGGCACAGATCCAGACTATAGTAAGGTACAAAGTACACACATGTTAATTATGGCATTTGACCTTTAATTCAAACCTCAGGGAGTGCATAAAATTCCCTTGAACGTGAAAATTGATATTAGCGAGTAGCACTCCCATTCAACTCTTGTTGCTAAGATGACAAATGCCAATTGGTTAGGGCTATAAAACAGTAAATAAATCATAACTTAACTTTACAAAGTATTCTGTTTATCATGAAGCTTACTTTTAAGCCAGGCAATTTGGGTCAATTTAAGCAATGCATTACTCACCCTAGCAATTCTAATTTCAAATGACTATTGGCCGCATGGCTGCTTGTGGCGTGATTATCGGAACATAGGAAAGGGGATAATTCCAGGCATCAAATCCCGCTGTAGACATCCTCCGCCCTAACCAAACAATGACTAATTCGGCGAAGACAACAAAATGACCGCAATGAGTAACATTTTTTGTACAAATTCTGATTTCATGTCATGCAGCCCGTAAATTAGAGGGTAGACGGGTAAGAATGACCATTCAACATTTTCAGTTTATCGGCTTCAATTAAAACTTACTGTCATAGGCGAGTCACCGGGTGCGATCAACTATCAGCATTACCTCACCGTACACAACGCAGACTGAATCTACGAGTTGTCTTCTCCTCGAGTGACTGAGAGACGTTGTTGCAAACTCGGTTACACTGCATTAACAACCGTCATGCAGATAATAGCCACGATTTTAACAAAATATCTTGGTAAATAAAATACAGAAAACGTCATTCACATGTCAGAGCAATAATTATTTAATACGTTTATACAGGCCAACCAGCAATTAAAATGTGTGCTAATCTGGGAAAGGATGCAGCCTAAACACAATTTTTTAAATACATCGCCTTTCGAAACTACACGTTAAGCAGGATCTTCCACATTCCGACCATACTCCAGAAGCGTGCAAGGCGGGGGCAACCTGCTAGACGCCTGCGTTCTTTGCGTAGCTACGCTATGCCGCTGTTTGCTGAAGTCTAGAGCCAGCTGGCGTTAGCTGCCCTTATCTATCCCGCCCCCTCTACTGTCTGTGACTCTGTGCGTTTAGTGGTTTGTCATTGTTTTGAACTGCAGGTAATGGCGCCACCCTTCCCCCCGCCCAGCTTTTCTAACCAAAGCCTGTGCAGGACTCGCATTATCATGGGTTGAATGCGCTCAGTAATTGGTGTGCAGTATTTTGTTCCGGGAGTCGGGAGCACCCGAAGCTGATGCAAGCACTAGTAAGGGTCGGAACTTTTTTGTGCAAAGTAATTCATTACTGGATTCATTTCCCGAATGAATGAAAGGGTAAGCTAATGTAATGATTGCACCTAGTACTTGTATAAACTCAAATTAAATGTAAGAAAGAAACTACCAGAGACGTGCCATGTGATCGATTGATTTATGTGTACCGTTATCTTTCGTAAATAGCGGAATAGAACTGGGCATTCCCTGAAGTTTAGTCCGGCGAAAAATATTGAAAAGTTATGTTTCGTGGAGACTGAAGCTATTTCTGAGGGACAGTGTGCAATTAGGTCCTGTAATTAATGTTTTTTGGTACTTCATCCCGCATCGTATGAGGCATAACAGCTAAATTGTAAGCGTGTCGGCATCAAGATCTTCGCTGTGATAGTGGTTATTTGTTTATAATCAATTAGCACTATCGGCTATACTCTATGGTGATACACTGTAACGACACTGTGAGATACTGTAACTTAAACTTTATACGACTCAGTGCAGGCTACCAGCCTACTATATGTTTGCTTGAAGAAACCGTTGTTTTGGAACGTAATCCTCGTAAACCAGCCACCGAGCTAAAAATGCCAGACAGGTGGCTTTCGGAACCAACCAAACAAAAACCTGAATAGACCCCCAGCTAGTAAAGAAATCTTACCCTTTTAACCTGAGATATGATGTCTACCAAAACTACGCACGATGGTCTACATCAGTAAATCTCAAGTCTTATATAATCTACATCAATAAATCGTATGTATTTATTTTGGAATTCCTCATCTGGATTTACGTCAGTAAGATTGCAAAGAAAATAAGTGTTGAATCTTGAACATACTCTTGGTACTGTTTTTATTTATTTATTTTTAGTTTTAGTTTTTGTCGGTGTTTCCAGGGGTGTAATTGTGTCGTATGTATGTATTGTAATTTTGTAACTATGGAGCTATGGAAGCTGTCTTTGTGTTGCTCCGATACCGTTGAATTAGAGACTCTAATTATAGGGTCTACGACTTTAATTTTGGCCTGCCTGGAATATTGTTTTATGTTCTTTTTCATCTTGGCAACACGTTTTGTTTTTCAATTCACCCTACAATTTGCGTGTAATCCATTTAAGAAAGACCATTTTAAATGTTTTTTTTACTAATTCATGTTATTATCCAGGTGTTTATCTAGTAACACCAGTGGTCATGATGTTATTATTAGATTATTACCACTTAATAATAAATTGAATTGTGTTAAACCTTTACAGGAATTTGATATGTAAATTAATAAAACGTCACTTTGTTAGAGCTTTCATTCAAGGGGTAAGTGGACAGTTTAGAGACACATTGAATTTGCCTTGAATGAGATTAATACATTTCAGGCTTCCTATTTCTTCAGGGACAAAGTTATTACAATCTTGAACTTGAAGTAATACCCTATGGCTTTAGATAGGATGGAAATTCCGATACACATCTCAGTGTTGTACTTCTTACATAGGAAAACATTTGGGGAAATTATGTACAGTGAAGTTTTCAATTTATTTGCAGACTTCATGTGGAGTGACGTGAATAAGAATGTGCAGTATTACATTGATGAAGTGTGACGTCCCCAGATGGAAAAATAAAAAGTCTGTGACTGTGTTTTAAGAAAAACTGGAGTGTGGGAGTGTCAGAAATACTGTGTTTGTTTTCTAAATGCCTGAGATAACCCTTATTTGGTTATCCTTGGTTAATTCTTAAACCCTGTCATTAAGTTGGGTCAAAATTAGATCTGATATCACTATAGTAGGATTTTATGTTCCCAGGAGATGAGCCCTTGTGATTGTACAGACTGCTTGTGTGACCAAATCTTTCCTTGGACTGCTACACTAAAAAAACATCTGAAGGCAAATGCATGTCATAACCAGTCTTCTATTTTCCCGGCCTTTGGTGGCATAGAATGTGTTTTTGGCTCATTAAATATTGAAATCAATGGAAAAGGCAAGTGTCATTAATTCTTCAGGGAAAAGCACTGTTGTGTGGTGAATGTGTGCAAAGGCTTGGTCTTGCATTTGCTTAAAGGACATCTATCTTCATCCTTCTCATTGTTTTGAGATTAAAGCAGCCTCATACTATTGCCCTACCATGGTCATGTGTGGTTGGACCAGTCACGAGAGCAGACTTCATGGACCCCGGAAAGCTTTGCACCACAAAACCACAAAGGGGTGTAAAACAGACTGGCACCTTGTGCTCTTTGTTTGGTCATGTGTTGTTAGAGATGTCATGAGAGCATCTACTGAGCTCATCTCTAGACTTCATGGACCCCGGAAAGTGTAAAACAGACTGGCACCTTGTGCTCTCTTTCTCACTAACGGTATCTGATGGAAGGATGCCGTCTGTGTGGCTCGGACTATGTTGGGAGTCAGCGGAGCGAGCCTGTTGGGGGGATTAAGTCACACCTCAGCTCTGCTGTGGAGTGCCTGTGTTCAGATCACAGGGCCCGCTAAGGTTGGCTTCCAAGGTGGCTGCCAATCCCGGAGTGCTTTTTACGATGAGTGAGTTAATATCATAATGGGAAAGATGGGGGTGTGGGAGGGTGAAATAAAATATTCTGGATTCAAGATTTCTGGTTAGGAGAAAAATTTATGCCGTGTAGATCTGCTGCAGACAACCCTAAGTGACTTGTTAAAGAATAGTTCCAAAGACTGGCGTTTCTCGGGGTCGATGGAGCTTAGTAAGCACTAGTAGATGGCTGTAACACATCCCTACAAGAGACATCTGCTGTTGTCCCCAGTTCTCCAACTTTTTTATTTATTACATATTGCCGTTTTAAGTGAGCACAAATGTGGACCAAAATAAGTTTAACTTTGCCCCATCGGTGACTCGTCTCCACCCCTCGATTACTGATGGGCCCTTCCATTTTCGCGGCTGGGCTTAAGCTCTCGTTGCCCCTCATACTCTGTGAGAGCTGGCACCATCTCTTTCTCACACTAGGATGGAGGGAGGAGGGTGTTTCTGTTGTTTTGGTGCCTGTTTACCCTCATGAGCTGTGCCCCTCCTCCCTGTGCGGTACCCAGCTCGTTTCCATGGCAGCAGGCGCCAGCTCCGGCACAGCCCATTCCTTCCTAGTATGCTCGTTTTTTTGGAAATTTACAAAGCGCCCCGCACCCCACTGTGGCCCAGTGTCACTTCAGGTTTGTGCCGAAGCAGGGTGCCAGCCGTGGGGGGGGTCCCTGTGATGAAAGTACATGGCACTTAGAGAAGCATTTAAATTGCTTTTTAAACCTACGTACCATGGTGTGTCCTAGGCCAAAATACCTACCCACAGATACTAAATTGCACCCCTGATCGCCTGAGAAATGAAGCACAAACCAGTTTGACATTGTAGTTCTTGTTGCTATTCTTTTTAGGAAAATGGGTTCTGGGGGGGGGGGGGTGACTAGAAAACCTTCAGAGGTTGAATAGTCAGCGTATCCTATTCCCCTCTCGGGCCATTAACATGGAACATAGATGCAGTGTGTATGTGTCCCGCGGATCTTGTGAAGTATCTATGCTAAATATCTCTGCTTTTTTTGTTGTGTGTTGTGACATGGTATTCTTACCTTCACATAAATTAGACTTTTGTCCAGATTTAGGGTTCACATTCTTATGTTAATAAAAAAAAGGTTTACATTGTAATACTATCCCAGTTAATTTTAGCATTGTCAAAACCCTGTGAGCATTTACAAAGCATGAAATCATGTCCTGAGTCTTGCGTGCCTCTCTTGGGCAGTCACCTCCCAGGTGTTTTGAACTGAGCTCTGATGATTACATAAACACGGTAGTGTCACATTAATGCAATTAAAGGGACAGGTTCAGTCCCAAAAGCAGCTGGGATTTGAAGCATGCGAGCGCTCGAAAGATGTTTTGCCGTCTTCTCCTGTATTCGTCGTTCGAGTGCCTGCGTCGAAAAGCGGGAGCGGTATAAAAACGGATTGCAGTCATGTGAAGTCCCACCGTCCAGGCTCACAGGGGTTTGAGAGCCTGCAGACTGAGCCCCTGTCTCTGTATAGAAGTTGGGAGAGGTTTAGATTGGGGTTAGCTTGGGACACTGGGGTGGAGTGAACCTGGAAGGGGTGAAAGGACTGGAGAACCGAGCAGCTGGAACTTGGTGCCCTGCTGGCACAACGACTCCTCCTGGCTCCGCCCCTCGTGGGCCTCCTCCGGCTCTGTGCTGTCTGGACCGACGGCGACACGCCCAGCTGTTTATATTTAACCTGGCCCGTAGTGTGTTGATGCCGAAACACTTAAATTATTGTTATGTCTCTTCACTTCTAAGTACAGTTGAGCGTGTTTTTGTTATGGGTACAGCACTTTGCCTAGATGTGCCTGGCCTTTAAAAACCTTTATCCCTATTTATTTCATGATTCATCCCTTTGGGCTTCATATGCAAGTTTGTGTCTGCTGAAAAAGAAAGCTGTTTGGTGATGTACTGCAGTAGCCAAAGACGTGAATGTCAGTCAGAGGTGTGATGTGAAGTAGGGCCCGCTCTCATTCCATTAAAAACTCTGGCCAGGAAGCCGTGCCTCAGGCTGGTCTCAGGAAGCCATCCCGGATCCGCCGTCGAGGTACACCCATCCTCCCTGGCTGGTTCCAGGCCCGTCCCGAGGTGAAGCAACGCTTCGTTAAGGGATCACGCCCTGAGCCAGTCCTTTTCTGGAGATCATGTGTTTGCTTAGGACTCCCCTGAACATATTGCTCCAACGATGAAACGCAGAGTGTTTATCAGGGCTGGCGCTCAGCTTCGACGCAATTCTGTCCCGTTCTCTCACTCCCCTGCGTTCTCTCACTCCCCTGAGTCCCGGTGGCGGCAGGAATGCCGTTTGTAGCACCACGGGGGGGGTCATTAGCGGGAAGCGGCATGCGGCCCACCGCTCCCGTGGCGGATCTGCGGTTTTTGTGCCAGTGCCAGGGCAGCTCCACGGCACTGCGGAGGGCAGAGCTGGAAGGGTGCCAGCTGAAGAAATTAGCGGTGCTGCGTGGGCGTGGCTTCTCAGATCTCTCCATAGACTAAGAACCATGTGCTCCCATGTGCCATGCTCAATGGCTGGCTGTCCGTCATACTCAATTACTGAGGTAACGTGCATCGACATGGAGAGGATTCCCTTTGTGCACCTATATGTGGCCAAGGGCCTCCCGTGCTTATTGAGTTAAGGTCTGGCTAAGAAATTGAAGCGACTCTGATTTGTTTAAGCCTGCCTCGTTGCAAACAAGATTGCTAACATGGTGTACTGTTCATTCAGGGACTGCTATTGTTATACTCGAATCAGGAAAATGAGAAAAGGGGATAGCATGTGTACCGCGAGCCAGGAAGCTGCAACCAAAATCGATCAGATCTCTCTCAGATCGACCATGGATTTCCTATTGTCAGAGGACAGCATGATACAAATAGTTCTGGCTCTGCCTGATGTCATTATTGACAATGGTTTGCTAAGTTTAGCCTTCGGCAGCTCAGCGTTAGAGGCTACTGAATGAAATGCGTTTTGTGCTGTACGTTGCTCATACCCTACAAGATATCGCGCTTCACTGTTAAGGCTAACTCGCAGCGTTGTCATAATCCTGAACGTAGAATGCTTCTGTTCTTGTTGTAGATTGCTCGTTATTACAAAGGGGCTCTGTGCCAGCTTGTGAAGTTTATTCCCACAACATATCTCTGTATTGTTAAATATTAATCACAAAGTCAGTAAAGTGGCACTATAACGTTTTTTCCCTTTTTAATGATTCGGCAAGGGATAGTTAACCGTGGTAACGCTGGCGTTTAATCACGAGACTCCTTGAATGTTTCAATGTTATCATTACAGCATTTAGTTTTGTCATTAGTCAACTCAGGTACTCTTGACTCTGGATTTTAACATGAAAACGGATCGGGTCAGGATAAGGTTTAAACAAGTCGTAGCTCAGCTCCGTGTAAATGCTTTTGAAGCTGGAGTCAGCAGAGTTGGCTCTGGGTGAATACTGTGCACCATTTTGTCACCAAATCATGTTGATGTGGGAGTTCTGTTGGTCTCTGAATGGCTGTGAAGCCCCATCTACTGCTCACTTCCAAAACATCACACACAGGTCGCAATATTAGAGCTTAAACAGTACACGGCTGTGCTTGTGTTTTACAAAGAAGAGTTACAGAAAAGCAGCTGGGTACAGCTGTAGCCAAGGTCCACCAACATTATTTTGGCGAGGTAGCTAACTGTACCTACACTATATGGACATAAGTATTGGGACACCTACACATTACACCTACAGGAGCTTTTATGACATCCCATTCTAAATCCACAGGCATTAATATCGAGTTGGTCCCCCCTTTGCAGCTATAACAGCTTCCACTCTTCTAGGAAGGCTTTCTACAAGATTTTGAAGTGTGTCTGTTGGAATTTGCCCATTCTTCTAAAAGAGCATTTGTGAGGTCAGACACTGATGTTGGACGAGAGGGCCTGGTTCGCAATCTCCGTTCTAGTTCATCTCAAAGGTCTTCAATAGGGACCTTTCGAAGGGCTCTGTGCAGGCCAGATCTTCCACACCAAACTCATCCAACCATGCCTTTATGGACCTTGCATAGAATTTCCCAAAATGTCTTGGTAAGCTGAGGCATTAACCTTTTCCCTTCAATGGAACTAAGGGGCCTAGGCCCACCCCAGAAAAACAATCCCATAGCATTATCCCTATCAACTTTACAGTTGGCACAATGCGGTCAGGCAGGAAACATTCTCCTGGCATTCGCCAAACCCAGACTCGTCCATCAGACTGCCAGATAGAGAAGCGTGATT
>JAOVYW010000054.1:5834644-5849730 GCA_025775045.1 Hiodon tergisus | reverse complement strand
GAGTTCACTAGTTGCAGTTTGGAGACTGTGGTCAATTACTGTAACTGTGTGTGTGTGTGTGTGTGTGTGTGTGTGTGAGAGAGAGAGAGAGTTTGTCAGCAAGTTTGTGTGTGTCTGCATGAGCGCATGCTAGCGTGGACGACTGTGTGTGTGTGTGTGTGTGTGTGCGCGGGCTGCCAGACCTCAGACTCCACCATGACGGGCTTCGAAATTGAATACACATGTGCAAGTTGGCACAAAGGAGGGAGGGGGGCGGGGGCCGGGGCCGCAGCCAGTCTCAGCCAATCCCAGGCATTTGCCTGTCACTAGTCTCAGCCAATCCCAGGCCTCTGTCTGTTGCACTCACAGCCTCGCCTTCCGTTTCCTCCTACAGTGCTGCTCTCGGCGTTTGGTCATCAGTGTTAAATGTGTAGATAACCCCGGAACACTGGCTGGTTGGCCAAATGCCTTCCCCGATGGTGTCGAACTGGCTTGAATTAGGGGACGAGAGCTTTCAGGGGTTTGTGGTAGATCTAGTGCTGTGATACAGTTCACGTCTTACTCAATGCCAGTTATGTAGACGGATGACATTCTTGGGGTGTGTTTGCTGTCCTCTCGTAATTGTTTTTGACCCCACCCCCACCCCTTCAATAGGGCCCTCTTTCTAGCCTCTGTCCACGGATCAATGTGATTTACGACCCGTAAGGGCAATGCTGGACCAGGAGGACTTGCTAAGCCCACAGTTTTACCTTTGACCCATGGCGAGCAGTTCAGCTTTGGATAGGGCATGGATTGGACCACAGATTAACCATTACCCCAACCCCGCCCCCCCCCTCGGCTTGAGACTCAAGCAGCCAGATTTATTGTCCCTCCTCTCGCCCGTCGTCTCCCACCACGCCGTTTCCCCTCTCGCCTGTCGTCTGCCACCACGCCGTTTCCCCTCTCGCCCGTCGTCTGCCACCACGCCGTTTCCCCTCTCGCCCGTCGTCTGCCACCACGCCGTTTCCCCTCTCGCCTTCCTCAGAACAGTTTAATTCAATAAGAATACCTTGGTCTTTCCAAGTCAGATTAGACAGCCAACAGGCAAAGAAAAAGAATGGCTACCACTCCTAATGTTGCCTGGAATGATTTAGTTAATTACCCTTAGCTTAAAGTATGACTGAAGTAGTAGTAGTAGTAGTGAAAGTAGCAGTCTTGGTGTTACTAATGTGTGTAAATGAAAGTAGATGTATTTTACCGTCTACTGGTACAAAATGGGGCCAGTTTTGCGCTGCTTTGTATTTTGTGTGGTACAAGTGGCAGTGATCCGTTTGATTCAATTAATTTTTTGTCACTAATAAAATGAAACCCTAATATCCGGCTGTTTTCGCATCGGAGTGCTATTGACAGTGGGACCGTTCACGCTATCGATTTGTTTTATCGGTTTAGCAAGGAAGACGGAAGGTTAAATGAAGAAAGGTCACCGTGGGCTATTGACCCCACTGTGCTACGCCCACATGAGCCCCTCTCTGCTCCATCCAGACTGGGCACCTGCAGGCTGTGAGCCCTCAAATCTGCACATGGACTTCAGATTGATAAAAAAACGTCCGTTTGGTCTTGAATGTTCTACGATTTTCACTGAAAGAGTTTGGGTTAAGTCCCCTTCCCACGGGCAGCCCGAGAGAGCCCTCTTCTGGAATCAGACCCTGCAGTTTTCCAAGTCGTCGGATCTATTTTTCAACGTAAATTGAAAGAAGACATACTTTACAGCACTCTGGTGTATAAACACGGAAGCCAGACTTGTCTGCCCGTCAGTGCCCCCTGCTGGGAGCAGGCCTCACAGCCTTCAGGTCATCAGATTTTTCAACTGCCCCTTGCACACCAGATCCTAATTCATTGAACATTACGTGAAAAGCCTTGCTACTGTCATTTATGTAGCTGAAGATACCTGGTTAGTCATCAAATGACTTATTTATTCTGTAATAAGTTTTCAGTGGCTGCAAGATAGTGCTGACGTCTTAAACTTAAACCAACTTTTAGAAACTGAGTGTAGCACATAATAAAAACAGTGGCCCAGCCCTGCTCTGTCCGTTATACAGAAATGCGCTGGCTTACTTCCTTTGCCCTTTAAGTATGAATTAAAAGCTCAGTCTGCATATCGGGCTCCAGGAGGAAATGCTCGCAGGGGGAAGCTTATCGATTGCTGTGCTACGTGAAACCGTAGTGACGCGTCGACCTTAAAAGGACTTTAGCGAGGATTGGCGATGGGGCGTGCGTGTACGGTCAGCTGACCGTCCTGCGTCCTTTCTGCGTCGCAGAGCCGTCTCCCTGCGACTGCAATAAACAAAAGCCTCAGGGTTTGCTCTTCAGTCGGGGCCGTGTTATTGGTTTTCTGTTATACTTAACTCTCTCTCTTCTCCCCTCTCAGGCGGACAGAACCCTGACCACATGCTCCACGGCACAGGGGCCAGACAGGGCTCGGAACCCAGGCGGTCCCGGCCCGGTGACGACGCCACAGTTCCCCCCGAGGACGCGCCACGGTTCCTCAGCTGCTATTGTTCTGGGCACTGCCCGGATGACGCCACCAACAACTCCTGCCAGTGAGTAGTGGCTGACTGCAGACACGCGTTCCTGTCCTATTGTAGCCACCTATAGGATGTGCCTTCTCTGATGTATGTACCTGCAACAGCATCTAGCCATTTATGGCCACATATTCCGTGGAGCATGCTGCCCCTGTGGTCTTATTTGGCTGCAATAGGTTCAGGATGTTGGTTATGTTGGAGTAGCCATCACCCACCGGGGGTTTAAAATTCTCTACCTACCCTCCCTACAAGCTGTTCCCATCTGTATTCATACAGATAGAGTTGCCCTATTACTCGCGTTTTGTGAAAAGGCTTGACCCTGTGTTTGTGTGTGTCCGGACCAGGACCAACGGCCAGTGTTTCGCCATCATCGAGGAAGATGAGCACGGGGAACAGATCCTCACCTCGGGCTGCATAAAGTACGAGGGGTCCCACTTTCAGTGCAAGGTACTGGACTGCGGGAGAAATTGTCTCTACTCTTTTAACAATGGGCTCAGAAACCCAGCACTTTAATAAAGGTACTGGACTGCGGGAGAAATTGTCTCTACTCTTTTAACAATGGGCTCAGAAACCCAGCTAATGAAACACTAATGTCACTATAAAAGGATTTGTCTTGGTACTGACAGATGCTTATGTATCGTAAATTAGAGTTTTGTTGTTGGCTATTTTTCAAGCACTTAAAATTGCTTAATAAATCCACCCACCGATCAATACATGATAAAATCATCAAAATATAAGGTTAGACTTTGACTGGATTAGGCTTTTTTTTTTTTTTTTTTGTCTGCGAGCCTGCGCACTTTAGAAAGGTTTATCAATCGATTTTGGACTTTTGCTCCACCTCCCAGGATTCCCCAAACGCTGAGCAGAGACGGACAATCGAATGCTGCCAGACCGACTTCTGCAATCGGGACCTGCTGCCAACACTGCCTCCACCCATAGTGCCAGGTGAGCAACGCACATTGACAGCATTGAAGGCCCTGGCCGCGCTCAACCCGCAGTGGGCCCTTATGGATATTCAGCTCCAGTGTCAAAATGATCCGTTCGATACTTACCGTCTACATTGGCAGAATCTTGGGGGACTAGTCATTTTTGGAATCAGAATGATCTCCAGGCCAGCCCACTCATGAAGGTTGAGTGGTTGCGTCAGCATTTGACGTGAAGGGTCATTTCATTTAATATATAGTGACTGGACGTCTCTCTATTGTAACTTGCTGTTGCTCAGTGGTCAAGTTGGTACATAGTCATTGTTGTAAACCGTGATGGTTTTGGTGGCTCATCCTATTTATTTCCTCCCCTCCACACAGACCTGCTTGACAATGCTCACTGGCTTGCATTCCTGATATCGGTGACTGTGTGCTGTTGCACCCTTATTGTCGTCACCGTCATCTGTTATTACAGGTGAGACGTTCTTCTCCCTCCTCCTACTATTCTTCCTCTGTGTCAGTTGTTGTGTATTATATCACCTGATGCTAGTGCCCATAACTGAAAATGGATCATGGCGAAGGCAGCTGTCTGATAGATGGCGTAGATGCACTTTACGACCCACTCCTACACAAACACGGAAGCCAGACTCGCCGTCTGACCAGTGGGGCGCTTTGCTCTTCGCCAGGTACAAGTGGCAGACAAAGAGGCAGAGCTACCACAAGGACCTGGAGCAGGACGAGGCCTTCATCCCTGCCGGGGAGTCGCTGAACGACCTGATCCACCAGTCCACCTCGGCCAGCGGATCCGGCCTGCCCCTGCTGGTGAGAGAAACCAGGGCTTTGGTCCTATTGTGGTTTTTGGTAAACAAACAACAAAAGAAAGCGCATTACTTTAAAGGATTTGAGCGCACCATTTATTAAAGTAAAGGATAAGCACCGTGGCAGGTACACATCAAAGGTGGTCCCTAGGGTCCGAAAGCTCAAGGCCAGTCCCTCGTCTCTCCAGGTGCAGCGCACCATCGCCAAGCAGATCCAGATGGTGCGGCAGATCGGGAAGGGCCGCTACGGGGAGGTGTGGCTGGGGCGCTGGAGAGGGGAGAAAGTGGCAGTCAAGGTGTTCTTCACCCGTGAGGAGGCCAGCTGGTTCAGGGAGACGGAGATCTACCAGACGGTCCTCATGAGGCACGAGAACATCCTGGGTGAGTCGCATTCGACACAGGGCCGTTTCTCCTGTACTGTGGCTTTTTAAGGATGGCTGCTGGACTGTGGTTTAATTGCTTGGTTATTTAGCTGAAACCCTTATCCAGGGCGCTTTAAGTTCAGGAAGAGTGATGATATAGCAGATTAGTTAAACACCATCTAGTCCTCAATTATGCTTGCATGGTTATCCCAAAGTCAATAAATACCGTCAATCCCACAGTCAATAATTACATAGATCGTAATGCCCTCAAAAACCTGCTTGTCATACAATCAACAGAGGGATCTAGCATGACCAATATTTAGTCTGAATAGTAAGTATAGATTTAGCCTGGAGGAGATGAATAACCAAGGTCCACGCTCGACACACCTTAAACCTGCGTTGCCCCCTGATTTTCTTGCTTCCCAGGTTTCATTGCTGCAGACATCAAGGGCACGGGTGCCTTCACGCAGCTCTTCCTCATCACGGATTACCACGAGACAGGCTCACTGCACGACTACCTGCGTCTGGTGACGCTGGACACCCAGTCTCTCCTGCGGCTAGCCTACTCCACCGCCTGCGGCCTGTGCCACCTGCACACGGAGATCTACGGCACGCAGGGCAAGCCCGCCATCGCCCACCGTGACCTCAAGAGCAAGAACATCCTGGTGAAGAAGAACGGCGCCTGTTGCATCGCTGACCTAGGCCTGGCCGTCAAGTTCAACAGGTGCAGCCTCGGCCCTCTGGGAACTCTCTACACTTACGGACACAACTACTACGACCACACATGCTGAATATAGCCGTCCTAAATAGATCAAGCTCTGATTATGAACAGACGCGCAGTAACGGAGAGCCGGTCACGCGTCGCGGATTTGCAGGGATCGAACCCAGCACACCACTAACCTGAAGCACTTTTCTCCTCCCTCAGTGACACCAACGAGGTGGACGTTCCGCTGAGCGCTCGCACCGGCACCAAGCGTTACATGGCACCCGAGGTCCTGGACCAGAGCCTCAACAAGAACCAGTTCCAGGCCTACCTCATGGCCGACATCTATAGCTACGGGCTGGTCGTGTGGGAGATGGCCCGGCGTTGTGTCACCGGAGGTACGGAGTGTTTCTTTACAGTTGTCCGTCTGTTGTTTGAACACGTGTCTCTTCCTACTCTTTTGTTTTATACCTAAAATGTCTGTATAGACCTCCCAAAATGACGCAGAAATTTTACCCTTGAGTGGTTCTGGCCTGCGCAAAATTTAAACCCATCTGATTTTCCCAGGTATAGCGGAGGAGTACCAGCTGCCGTACTGCGACATGGTATCCTCTGACCCGTCCTACGAGGACATGCGGGAGGTGGTGTGCGTTAAGGGACTGCGCCCCGCCGTGTCTAACCGCTGGAACAGTGATGAGGTAGGTTTGGGGCTGGAGGGTAACGGGGGGAGGCCCAGGGCTGTCTGCTTTTCCCAGGCACTTGTACGCCGTTAGCCACTTGAGCCGTTGGTGAAGGATGGTAAACGGGAGGTTTTCCAGAGCCGTTTATACCCGCCTCCGAGTCATTCCCAAGTCGTCGTCGTTGATCCAAACTTGTAGGAATATAATTGCAGAAAGTTTTTCTAACCTTGATTGACACTCTCTCTCCTCTTCCTAGTGTCTTCGTGCCATGTTGAAGCTGATGTCGGAGTGCTGGACTCAAAACCCCGCCTCGCGCCTCACTGCGCTGCGGGTGAAAAAGACACTTGCCAAAATGGTGGAGTCTCAGGACATCAAGATATGAGCTGCCCCCGTTTCACAGATGGCCAAGACCCGCGCACAGACTCGTCCTTTCTCGAGTTTATGATTATGAATTATTGCTTCGCCGTATGGAAAAGGGGGGAAGGGACAACAGGGGCAGACAGAGGAGTGACTGTGCTCACATCCCTGGCTCCCACTCCCTGCTGCAGTTTCACAGACCCTGTGCGCCCCCTGCTGGCCAGTGCATGCTAGGCGCTTGGGCAGATGATCGTGAGGAGCCAGCTGAAGCCAGGGGCAACAGAACCTTCAAGTCTGGTATCCCTCTCTGCCAACCTACACCGCGATTGGTGCTTTCTGTGAAAGCCATAGTCAAATAGGAAAGGACGGAGGACTGTCGGGAGCTGGGCGCCCAGGGGAACATTTCACGTTCCCATTGTCCAGTTGGTTTTTAATGCATGCAGTCCATTGCATTGATATCGGGTGGTTGAATAGTTGGAAAACAGTTCTGAATAAACTTCCCGGGTCATTTTCATTTTAACTGCCTTCAAGGGGTGTGAGAAACATGCCTCATGTTTTAAATAACTTTGTGTCCCATATTATCAAATAAAAAATATATCTGGGAAGAATATTTTACTTCAGAGTATTTAAAATGAATCATGCTAAATATTAATTTTTTTTTAAAGAACATTTTGTTTCTGAGTTTTATTTTTTATGTTCTATACAATGCTATTTTTATTTGTGTGTTATGCAGTATATGCAGTCCGGGGGGGGGGGCTGATGCCAAAATGTGCAGCCTTTTTGTTTTTGTTGTTCCTTTCCTTAGTATGTGTGTCTTGTTACTCGTCCGTTTTTGTTTAAATGGTATGTGCTAAAAGACTTTGTTGCCAATTTACACATTTAAAACAGGTACAGGGGAAAGATATAGCATCCATCTTTACTTCAGGGCATGAAAACTTTGGTTCATTTAATTGCGTCTCCTAAGTTGTTCTGTATGTGTTATACAGCTCAAGCCTTTTGCTAATAAGTCACAAGGGAAATGAGCATGTCTTATTAGCCAGTGGTTTTGAAATTGGCGGTGATAGATGATGCCGTTGTGACGTGCATCTCTCCAAGCAATTCGTCATGGCGTGCTTCTCACCAGTGTGCAATATAACGCATGCTTTTAGGTACGTGGCTATTTATTAAATTGTGACGTTTTGTTTCTAGAAATTGTGTTGCTTGTGGAGAAAACATTTGTGAGTAACTTGTAACTTGACAAGTGGATAAGTTTTAATAAGCCAAAAGAAACTTTTGACTGCCTTTACTATTCAACCTCTGAGTATTAAGGGCATAATAACATACTCTGTTGAACTAAATTTCTTTGGAAGTTATGGATAATGATTACTATCCAACTTCAGAAAAAATGTTGGCATGAATACACTGTCTTGAATAATTAGAGTAGGTTACAGCCAGCAATCGCATTCGGGGTACCACGAAAATGTCTGAAATACGTTTCTAAAATCTGAAACGACCTAACACTACATTTAATTGTAAATAGGAATGGCAATTTAATCCTCGTTAAAAGGGTTTTTGTCACCTGATATTTCAATAAACGTCACTCATCTCACGGAGTTTCCTGGAAAGTACATCGCCGATGGAAATGAATGGATAATATTGAAATGACTGCTGCTGTTTTGATTCCCGATGGCTGAATGGATTGTTCTTTATGACGGCAATATTTAGGGAAGGCCACAAAAACGTTGTTTTGCCCCATTTGCATTCTTTGGAGGAAAAGAACTACACTAGCCCTGTTCCGCTGTACCACATAGTGCTCAACCTTTATAAGGGTTTAACCACGAGGGTTTATTCAGTTCAGAGTAGAACGTGAAGCAAACTTGTATAGAATCTCACGTTTTATTAGCTGAAGCTATCAATCCAACTGATTTAAAAACAAAATTTAAAGTAGTAATTTAACAGGTCCAACTGTGCAACGTATGAGGCGTGGTTTCGCTACAAACGCTGTTGTACACCATGTCATATGCCTGACCGCAGTCCTCATGCAGTTTATACCTCTGTTCTTTCTTGCTGTGCTTTTGTAGTTTTCTTCTCTTGGTGGAACTGAGAAACCCATTAATACACACAAGCCCCCTGCATCATTACCTCACAGTACCATGCCTCTGCTGGAAATCATATACCTAGTTAATTTGGCATTTGTAAGACAATATAGTATTTGGCTTTGGCTGCCAGGTGTCTATGAACAGAAAATGGACAAACGTGTCCAGTTCTCAGTAAAGAGTCTTTATGTGCGAAACGATGTAGGGTAACCTCAAATTAAACTTGTATTAACTACAAAGTAAGATTTAAAAAGTGCCTTATGTTTACCAAGAAAAGCTGTTCTGTATGCAGATAATGTCCAATGTATCCATTTTAAAATAAATAACCTTATTTTAGTATATCGCATTGTGGCTTTATCTTGGTTGATGGTGTGGAAATTCCTTTGGGACGTTTGAGTGAGTAAAACTACCAAAGAGTAAAATGGTTTGTAAAGGTATGTCCTGATTGAAGACCAAATCTGGAATAATTTTCAGGTTGTGACCGGGCAGGGCTCACCTCTCACCTCTTCAGCATCCTGGGCAATGGCATTGCCATTAAGAGTCCAACAGCAGTGCGGGCCTGCAATGTGAAAAGAAATGGGTGGCTCAAATGCGATTGGATCAGAGACCAAATATTACCATTTCCTGACTATCGCCATATGTATGTGGCACGATTTGTAGCAGCAAGCCCATAGATTAGCATCACACCAACTGAAATATCTCTCACCAGCTGCGTTTACCTCCATCCTGCGGATCTCCTGTAAGGGTTTCCAAAGTAGACACTGCCTGGTATCGTCTTGTCACCTAAACTGGCCAGTCTGGGAAATTACCTATATATACATATATATATATATTTTTTTTTTTAAGGCTATATTTGTGAATGAAGGTTTGTAGTCTTTGGCAAAGTCTTTTGTTATATATAACGGGATGATATCTGTAGTCAGGACAACAGACTGAGAGCAGGCCTCAGGAAATGAGTGTACTAACCAGCTTGCACACTAGGGAAAAGTGATCACAGAAGCAGTAATGGGGACATTAGTCGTTTTTGTCTATTTCGGTCCGTAAAGGCCAGCTGGTGCCAATTGTACACAAAACGACTGTCTTGTTTTCTCTGTAGCATCTTGCCAAAGGGAGGGAATGAGCACAGTGAGGGGAGTGGTGAGAGTCAGGTTATCAAAGGTTACTTTTTTGGAGGAAAATGCACCCTGGCACAATGAGCCCCTGCTTGTCTCGTTTCCAAAGTAGCTCAGCATCAGTGGCCTGATTTATTCTGGATCCAACCCTAGTGCTGTTCACTCTGATGCAAAAAAGGTGATAGTGTTGAAAATTAGTTATATATATTAGTATAAACCTTTTTAGTGTGCAATTTCACTTGGCTATAAATATCGGTCCCTCTTTCAACCATTGAAACTAACTCTTGGGTCCGACAGCAAGCACCTGTGTTTCTTAGCTGTTGTTCAACAGCTGTTGTAGAGTGGGTAAGGAAACGCTTTGCCCACTGCTACACAGCCCTCTATATGGTAATATTTGTACCCAGACTTCCTTTTTAAGTATACTTCTGTTTACACTTGCCAGGTAGTTTGGGAAAGTTTATAGTGTTAAATACAGTTATATCATGGCTATAATGCCACCAATCTGATTATATTGTTATTCACACATCTAGCCCCGGTGGTGCAGGTAGCGCTGTTCTGTTCTCACAGAGACTCTCTCTATCTGAACATACATGTTGGTAAAAGACGGCTAAATTAGTTTGTTAGGCCTATTTACCAAATAGTTTTTAACAGGCACAGCTGCACAGTGGTGGTTGTTATACGAGGACTGGAACAGAAGGTCGTTAGCTAGCTATCGTTGTCATGTCATGTATGATTAACTTGGCTGGGCTCCGTTCCTGGACGGGATTTGCAAGCGGCACTAATCAAAACCTCTTCATCAGTGTCATTTGGCACAGTCGCATGCTACTTGGCCATTTGCTCGTTCAAACCTGTAACATCCTTAGAGGCTCAGTAGAGAGAAGGATATCAATGAAACACGGAGATACTTTAGTAAAACTACTCATTTACCTGATAATTAGCTGTACTCTTAGATATACCCTTTAGTTAGTTGTATTTGACATATTGGCTGTAATACAGCACAGGTAATGAGGATGAAACCATAGCTTTTTTTTGTGGAACCACAAGGACTTTAACACCGGCTATTAGGGACCAATTCTGCATCTGTTACTAACTTAAATGGCGCAAGAATTTGTACCTTTAGAAGGGCTGTTTGTGATTTAAAGGGTCGTCCTGTGTGCGAGTGTGTTTTTGAGTGAGTGAGGAAAAACCCTCCTCGCCTCTCTTCTCTCTGTTCATGGTTTATGCCGTCTTCCCTTCTCCTGACCCTTCTTTCTTGAAGGGCCCGGGTTTGCAGCCTATGCCTGATGAGTGGAGGGAGATCTGAATGAGTCAGACAACAGCAGGGTGAGGCGCTGTTAGCATTCCACAGTCGCGTTAAGACGTGACACAAGCTGTTAAAACGACTGTGCGGGCAAAGAAGTTAAGACTGAGAGAGAATGTTTCCCTTTTCCCCCCCAGTAACACCCACGTTGTGAAAGTATGTCTTTGTGCCATGCTTTAGTTTGTCTCTGATTTTGTGCCTTCACCTCCACACCAGAATTAACACTACCCTTGCCTGGCGGAGAAGATCTACAATATCCACAAGGAGGTGGAGCAAAAGTGACTTTATGAACAGTTACAGATGAACGGAACATCTGTGGGGTCCGAGGCCCTGTGATGACCTGAATGATTCATCTGTGTGCTAAGTTTGAATGATTTGAGTGATCTAAAAGATCTTTACATTACATTACATTGACTTATTGCATTGTCTACATGGAGAGCTTCTAGATTTCACTGGCATATTGAAAGTAATCAAACCTTTCCAATTGTGTCCAGTCTCCTCTGGGTTCGCAACAATTGATCCAAACCTTAATTACGCTTTCCTCTGTCGTCCATCGCTCTTTCAGGCCGGCCAACATGTACGCATTTTGCAGGGGCAACATTACTTAAAAATGCACAAAAAAACTTTTGTTTTGCTATAGGCATCCTCTTTTAAATAATACAATTATAACTTCTTCTGTCACCAATATGAAACATGTCTGTTTTAATACTTTGTCTAGTGTTATTTAAATAACCCCAGAACTGATAGGGCCACAGACTGACATTTTTAAGGAATACCACAGAAAAGTACTTTAAAAATTCTAAAAGTAGTTATTTTCTGTGATTACCATTGAATACCTACACTTCAAAGGAAGGTTGGAAGCTCAAATTTCACACAGGGCTTGAGCAACTTGTTTGCTATACTTGGGGGGGGGGGGCATTGGTGCCTTTATAAAAAGTAATTTTCTATGTACTGTTTCCTTAAGTCATGCCCAAATGTATAAAAATTTGAACAAAACACAAATTATTGATATGTGATTTTTAGCCATCCATGTCCCCTATACGCTGGCGTATTAACTTAAATGTTTTCGTCTGGCGGTCTCTAGCGTCCAAATGGGGTAAAGGTTCCAATGAATAAGCATCCTTTCAAAGCAAGAGTAACCAGAACACGAATTAGTATTTTTAACTATCTTGATTATTTATGTTTTTCCATATTTAATATCCGTTTTCTGAACACGTATTATACTTCGTGGAAAGCTTCGAAAACTACAATTTTTTCGTATTATTTTTTGCTATTTCGGGACCCGGAAGTAAGATCTTATGGTTGCCAGCTTCACGTATTTGAACAGTAAGCGATGGAGAAAGGAGATGGATTTGTATTTAATCTGGTCTTTAATTTAATCTATTTAAAGTGCATTACAACATTACCTTTCAGAAACCTATTTAAAGTTTAACATAACGGTGAAATCGTTTTGCCAAATAGTTTGTACGCGTAGCACTAGAAATCTACAGGATGCTAGCAAGAAAATATATTTAAACCTTTCCTATCAATAGTGTTTTGATGTTTTTTCTCTGATTAGCTAGAAAGCGATTGACTTTGACTTCGCTAAGGTAATCCACTATTCTATTTACTGCTATTATCAGCGTTGTGCGTTGTTACGGTGGCGGAGAAGTACAAAGCCTGATCGGTGGTGTCACACCACTGCAGATATAAACTCAACTGGCATATCTGATAAAACCTTACCCTTTTTAAATTTACAGGTTGCTTTTAGAAATGTTTTTTTTTTTTTTTTGTCTTTACCAGATTTCATACTATTGAATTGTAATGCAAGGTATTACAGGATGATTTTGTCATCTGTAGTCGGGGCAACAGACTGAGAGCAGGCCTCAGGAAATGACTACTAACCAGATTACACACTAGGGAAAAGTGGTCACAGCAGTAGTAATAGGGACATTGTAGTAATCGCTTGTGTCCATTTCAATCTGGGAAGATCAGTAAACACATGAGTTTGTTGTAGAATTAATAACTTTTTCCTGGAAATTCTTTTCTCTCCTTTTTACCTGGTCATTTGTGGCATTTGTTTAAAAGGGCAGTCAGGTTTTTTTTCCACGCCTTTATCTCTATAGAACTAGGCTTTCTACACAGCTTGCAAACAGCAACCTTTTACGGACTGAGCCACTTGGTTTTCTCAGTAGCATCTTGCCAAAGGGAATGAACACAGTGAGGTGAGAGGCAGTGCATTAAAAGTTGCTTTTTTTGGAGGAAAATACTCCCTGGCACAGTGAGCCTCTGCTTGTCTCATTTCCAGAGCAACTCAGACTCACAATCACTGTGGCCTGATTTATTCTGGATCCAACCCAATTTCTGTTCACTCACGCAAAAAATTATTAAAGGGTTTTACACAGGGTAAGTCCTTTTAGTTTCCAGTTTCACCTAGCTATAAACATTGGTTCCACCTTTGGCTATTGGGATGGTTAACCCTTGGGTCTGACTGCAAGCACCAGTGTTCTAAAATTGTTGCTTCAAAATGGGGAGAGGGTGGGGTAACGCAGTGACGTATAAACGTGCTTCCCAAAGACCACCAGATATGGAGGGACGGAATGTGACAACCAATATACCAAAAAACTGAAAGGGGAACCTTTTCAAAGAGATGTCACTGTCGTTGAGGCTGCTGGTCTGGAAATCGGGAGTCTGCAGATTCAAGATCCTGTTGTACCCCGCCTGATGTAAAAGGTACTTAACCTGAATTGCTTCATTAAATGTCCGGGTGTATAAATGGGTACAATATAGAACTGTGAGCAACGTAAGATGAGAGCATCTACTGAGCTGCGTAGTTAAACGAATGCCACAAAGGAGATGATTTTATTAGGTATGCGATAAGGGAGCGGGGCTAGGCCCTAATCCAGCAGCCTCCTGCATTCACCTCTTAATTGTCCGCTGCGACACCGTCTTCTTTATGGCTGGCCAGCCTGCGCAAGTTTTCAGCCAACCATGGCATCCTGCCATTGGCTGAAACTAACATCAATCCACCTTCAGCACCGAGACAGACAGAGGTCGAAACACAGTGGCTATTAGATTATGCCAACCGGTTTGCTCACACCTGATGTCAGGGAGCAAGGAAACGAGGCCTTTTCCAGGCCAGAACGTCAAAACGAATGTTTGTGTTAAAAATTCAAAGGCAAACAAATAGAAGCATCTTCTATTTCAACACCTGGCCATTTCTTTTCCAGCCTGTTCTAGATACACTCTAGGTGAGAGGAACACATGGTGTGTGCCCTGTGCCTTGAAGTAGTGTCCTGGGAGAGATCCCCTTTGTGTAACTGCATACTTTCAGAATTCAGGTCTCAGTGTGTCAGATCACTCTACACATAGAGCGGTTACTGGTGAAAAGGCTCACTTGGGACAAGGGCTTTCTCCCATTACGAAGGGTCTTGGGGGCTAAAGACATGCCTATAATGATGTGCTTGTATCAACTCAGTCCTCTGGATATCATTACCCTCTGTTTGCAGCCTGAAGGACTGAAACAACTCTGAAGGTGAATTCTGCAGTGACATTGTTTGGGCAGTAGGTGCCACTGTCTGTATAATCGTCCTTAATCTTTACCCTTTACAGAGACACCTTCTGACCTAGGTGTATGAAGCCCTTTATTTTTTACATATGAAATACCCTCTGTGTGACTCCTGTTTAGGAGAGCTGGTTGCGATGTAAAACAGGAAAGGGGTACCATTGTTTAATCATGATCTCAGATGTCGTTGAATGCTGCGGTGTGCTCCTGCGCCCAAAGCCCCCTCCCCCAGTCCAAACGACAACACTTAAAACCTCTTGGGTCCCAGAGGGGAACGATGCGAAGCACCAATCAACAATTAATCATTGGCAATCAACGTCCGCAAATGGAAGGCTCATTCAAGTGCTGGGCCCTCAGCCAATAGGAGGAGAGAGAGGAGGCGGGTTCGGCCCTGAGCTCTGCATGCCGGTGGAGATTAAATGCTGAGTTGTGAATTTGACCATTTGGTAAAGGTGCAACAGAAATGTAAAAAAAAAAGAGAGGAGTGATTCAGCTGCTTTTCGTTTGGGGTTTTAAAAAAAGACCTGTCCTCAACGTTCCTTGGCCGTTTTCAGGAGTCATCCCTCATGTCTGTGTCCCGGGTGCCTTTTTGTTTGGGGTTTTAAAAAAAGACCTGTCTTCAACTTTCCTTGGCCGTTTTCAGGAGTCATCCCTCATGGCTGTGTCCCGGGT
>JAOVYW010000054.1:5803460-5834544 GCA_025775045.1 Hiodon tergisus | reverse complement strand
TGTGTGTGTGTGTGTGTGTGTGTGTGTGTGTGTGTGTGTGTGTGTGTGTGTGTGTGTGTGTGTTTGTGTGAGTGCATATGATTATAAACTTTACCAATAGCATATTCTGATAGCAAGATCTGAGCACAATGACAGTACTTTATCTCCCAAGCCCTGTAAGAAGGTGGGTTGGACAGGAGGATGATTTTCTGAATTCAGGTCCTGGTATTCAACATGGTTTGACAGCTAAGAGCACAATTTAAGCTCTCACAACACAAGCTCTTGTCTTCCATGGGAGCATCTTTATTTGATTTTTGGAAAAAGCCAGACATGATACTCAAATTTTCTCTGTGATGGCTTAGTGCTTTAAGAATCTGCTTTAAACTTTGCTTCTGAACATTTTAAAATTATACATTTTAATGTGTCAATTTTAATGTGTCAATACTATTGATACTGGTGGACACATATAGGTAAATTCATACCATATAGTTTTAGTTTGCATCACTATTAAGAAAGTAGAACGATACTATATGGGCAAAGGTATTGGAACACCTACACATTACACCTAAAGGAGGTTTTATGACATCCCATTCTAAATCCATAGGCATTAATATCGAGTTCTACCACACCAAACTCATCCAACCATGCCTTTATGGACCTTGCTTTGTGCACTGGAACAGAAAAGGGCCTTCCTCAAACTGTTTCCACAAAGTTGGAGCATAACATTTTCCAAAATGTTTTGGTAAGCTGAGGCATTAACATTTCCCTTCAGTGGAAGTAAAGGGCCTAGGTAAACAACAGAAAAACAACCCCATAGCATTATCCCTCCTCCACCAAACTTTACAGTTGGCATAATGCAGACAGGCAGGAAACGTTCTCCTGGCATTCACCAAACCCAGACTCGTCCATCAGACTGCCAGAGAGAGAATCGTGATTCGTCACTCCACAGAACACGTTTCCACTGCTCCAGAGTCCAGTGGTGGCGCGCTTTACACCACTCCATCCGACGGGTGGCATTGTGCAAAGTGATGTACGGCTTGCATACTGCTGCTCGACCATGGAAACCCCTGCCATGAAGCTCCCGGCGCACAGTTTTTGTGCCGATGTTAATGTCAGAGGAGGTTTGGAACTCATTTATTGAGTCAGCAGAGCGTTGGTGACTTTTATGCACTATGCGCCTCAGCACTCGGCGACCCCGCTCTGTAACTTTACGTGGTCTGCCACTTCGTGGCTGAGTTGCTGTGGTTCCATAACGCTTCCACTTTGCAATGATACCACTTACAGTTGATCGTGGAATATCTAGGAGGGAAGAAATTTCATGAACTGACTTGAAACGATGGCATCCTATTACAGTACCATACTCGAATTCAGTGAGCTCTTTAGAACGACCCATTCTTTCACAAATGTTTGTTTGCATGGCTAGGTGCTTGATTTTATATCCCTGTGGCAATGGGACTGAACGAAACACCTGAATTCAATGATTAAGAGGTGTGGCCCAATACTTTTGTCCAGCTAGTGTACATGGACTAATGAAGTAGCTTTTCTTTTCTTTCTTCACTTGAGTAATGGGAGCCGCTCTTCAGTCCCGTCCTCATGCTGCGTGTGGAGGTTGTTCATTTCCATTTGAGAAGAGGATCCTTGCTCTGGCGGGGGGAGAGGAGCCCCACTTGGCCTGCACACGTCTCCATGAGGGAGACAGACCGTTCACGGCGAGACACAAAGAGAGCCCAGGATGCTACCCGCTGTTCCGCATTTCAGAGCTGAAGAAAGTGGACGGAACGTTTTGGGGGGGGCTGGGGGGTTGTTAATCTATTCGTCTGTTGAGTACGTGCAAACTGGCAGGAGTCAGGAGTTGTGCGAGAGACAGGGAAAGAGAGAGAAAGAGTTGGGGGGGGGGGGTTAAGTTTTAATGAAGCGCAGTGTCCTTCCTACAGCGTAGCGCAGCATGTTAGCAGCAAAAATATGTGTTCAGTACAGAATATGCAATGTATAATTTATCACTGACAAAGTAATGAAATTGTGTAACCGCAGTACCACAGCGGACCGTATAGCTGTAATAGCTGTTTGTGTGTACTGCAGAGAATTCTACAAGGACTAATGCAGAGGCACTATCCCTCACCCAGCAGGAATTTAATAAAACTGACATCGCACTTGCTGAATAAGAAATATTTTGCTTGACCTTAACCACCCCCACCACCCCCACCCCTCCCAAACCATCCCCACACCTTTAAGGTAAGAACAGAGATCATGCCAACATTAAAATAGAGCCTAACAAGTTTCTCCTGCACATTTCACATATTTTTACCCAAAAATGTCCTGTATGTCCCACAAAATGTTGCAAGTGTTTAGTGCTGTAATCACATTCACATTTTTTGATATGAAACAAAGTGTCTTCTCTTTCTATTATTATAGAAACAAACATTAATAACGTGAGGCACCTCAGTGCAGGAATCAGCCTCCTAATACCAAATGGGTGTCCCAGCATATAATGGTCAGAAATTCTCATGCACTGTTCATCTTTACATTAATTTTATTAATTTTCACCTTGCATGCTTTAACACAATCAACCAGTAACGTTAATGAAAATGTTTGACTTGGTGAGTTCCACTGGTGAGAGTTTAGTGTAGGGCTCTATGAAGAGAGAGGCTGTGATTAGACCGTTTTGGGACTACCCCCCACCCACACAAACACACACATAAACACACAGACACACACACACAGACGCACACGACTAAGAAATCAAAAAGTTGTTCAGCTGTTTACAAAAAAGAGTAAACACAATTTAGTCGCCCGGGGTTATGGTCTTCTTATGTGATTTTGGAATGCTGCAAGTTTCTTAGGGTTGACCTTTAAATCCAAAGATATTGAGACATATAGCTGCATCCACATTCCTGGGAAAGGAAAAACCGGCTATTCTTCTCAAATTTAATAGGACCGCATATTGAAACAAATTATCCACACAATGGCATATCCAGCCTGAAAGTCATTCCCCAGATGTGTTTTCATTTTCGACCTTATTTCTGCCCACTTGAGGACCAGCTGAGCACGGTGTGAAGCCCAGTATTAAAATGCCACATTATTCTTGACAGCAGAACACAGGCAGGCTATTTGCCATTTCTCATTTAATTTTCAACCTTTATTATTTCCTGAAAAGGGGGATTGTTTTACTCCGTGACATTACTTTACTTAACATAAATACCTTTATGTGTTTTGTGTACTGTTGGTTAATTAACAGTTTTAATGTCAGTAAAAATGTTAATAAAAGATCTAGATTAGCAATAGTTTGATGCAGACATATGTGGAGGCCACAAAGCAGCGGACTGTTCTTCAGGGCACCTGAACCCCACGTGCTTCATTAAAACTCACTCTAAATAATGAATTAAAAAACATCTCAAATACTAAATAACATTGTATTTAGTATTACAATAAAATTGTAAAATCAACATTTTCAAGTCTTAAAGGCTAATCAAACATTTGAGTACTTAATGTAAATGTATTTAGTGTAACATAGTCTTTATTTATTACAGTTTGTAATGTATTGTATTTTATTGTATCCGTTTGTCATGTTCTATGTTTCCTGCTGTAGATTAGTAAATTAATTAGTTAATTAAAAAGTAATTAGCAATTAGTAAATTCGTTTGATAGCTGAATCTGAGTGCATGGCCCCTGACAAATAAATCATCGTTTAATTTGTCTATATTTTTGACATCCCTTCAAAGAGTTGCATGTTTATTAAATCACAAGAGAGTATTTATCAGGAAATACATTTGGGTGAAAAAGCAATGTTAACATATTGTGTTAAATGTAATTAGGTAAAAATTTATTTTTGGTATACTTTGGTAAAACTTTCCAATTGTATCTAGTATATCACAAATAATTAAAGTAAAGCTTAGAGCACGATTATTAGCTATTTAACTTACCGTTGATCATACTGAATTTAATGATATTCCTCCTTTGAAATTGAACATGAAATACACAAAACCTTGAAACTTGTTTTCCCGTTTTTTTCATGCGATGGATATTAAAATAGATGTTTAAATAAAAAACATACTGTACATTCTGATTACAAATGTATTTTGGCCAGGCAACCATAAGTAGCATAAGTCCCATTGATTCTATTGAATCATGTCTATACCCCTCTGCATCGTTAGATTATAAGCACTAATGTTTAAATATTCATGATATGATGAGTTTTGCTGGTGGTAAACTTCCGGACTGCCATCAATTTATGTACTTATTTCTTATTTATCTCTGAGTTTGCTTCTTCCCATCCACTAAAAAACCCTTATTGCATTCCAAAGAAGTTTCAAGAAGTTGGTTTTAAACATTTTTTATCAGCTCTTTTGAACAAATTTGGTATTATGCAGGTGAAGAGCTGACGTGTTTAGGAGAAGAAACCCACATGTCCTCAGTAGACCCAGCAGTAGACTTTTAAAACAATGGCCCTTTATTAAAATTAATTTCGCTCCAGGGAAAATGGTTGTTCCCCTCCTTAGAAAAATAAATCATTATTGAACATGAACTTTGCTCAGCTGAGCTCAGGCTATTGGCTCGGTGGGCCTGGACACGGGCCTACACTGCTGCCATCGCAGGCCTATTTTAATGCCTTACCCATTCAGCAGCGCAGCATCACATTACCCACATTGAAATGTATATTGATCCAAGGGGATAATGGTTCTCTGGATGTTACACAACGGCCCTGTGCTCTGGAAGTGCCTCTCCCTGGTGGCCGTCACTCACCCCACTGGCATGTGGTATGCCCGAGACCTGAGGCCAGGGGCCTGCAATGTGACCTGCTTCACTGAGACCCTGTGTGCAGGACCATCGACATATAACTGGAATGGTTTTGGCTTGTGCACATCTCCCCAGCGCTGCTATGAGCTCCCTGTTCAAGGAGACAGCTGGTCTGTCGCACACATGTCTGTTGTCTGCGGACAACCCCCGAGGGGCCCCGAATGGACCTTGGTTTCAAATTCAAATGTTGGCAAACCACCCCCGGGACTTACATCGCAGGGACGAGGCCGGAAGCTCTCCCGTTTCACTGTTTCTGCACTTTACCGCCTTGCAAGGGATATGACGGACCAGGCTCCATCACCATGTAGGGATTGCATTTGCTAATGCTGAAAGTACCCTTCCTCATGCCCTTTCATGCAGAGTTTCCGGTACCCAAGTGTCAGCCCTGGAACCTGAGACACTGCCGCCTGCTGTGCTCGGTGTAGCCTGCCACTTTCACCTCCAGCACACTTTTACAAATGGCCACGTGCTGCGCAAACGTTTCGGTAAAAATAACAAATGTTGTTAATTGAATCAAATTTGACTTTTTCTTCTGCCACCAATGCCAACTCTGCATATTGAGGGAATCCAGGATATTTTGGCAGGTGACAAAAGCACAGAATGAACCTGTGAGGTTAAAATAAATAAATACCAACCAGTTTTTGTGATTCAAAGGAACCATTTTGTACTCAAGTAACCTGAATAGAATTGCAAGCTGGAATTATGTTATATTGCTATCTAAACTCTATTAGCTTGACTGAATCCACCTTGAGCAAAGTACATCCTACAGTTATATTTTGTTATTAGAGACTTAATCATTTAAAAAGAAAACTGAATAAAGTTAAATTATGTCCATTTGAGAAATGAGAGTGCAATTTGTGAAAAATAGAAAGAGAATTTCATCGATGTGCAGACTGCCACTGTTCCTGACATAATGAAACTCTCACCTTTTCAATCCTCCAGAAAGAGATATGGAAAAATTCAAAGATTTTCTTCAAAAAGTAAAGTATTCTACAGGTTAATGATTGTTTTTCACAAATTGTACAACTTTAACTTGCATCTTTACATCCTGACCTCCCTGGGACCTTAAGCAAAATTCTGCTTAGGGTCCTTCCTACCTGACCCCCTGAGCCATGTAAACCATTTGTGAGGGGGAGGCGGGGCCCTTGCATAATTTGCGGGGCCCTACGGTACTTGCGTAGTGAGCATATAGGGCCGCTCGGCTCTGCATCTTTATTGCTGTCCCAGTTTTTACTCTCAGTTAAATTTATTTTGGTGCGGTTTGAGTGAAAATGTTCAAAAGGTCATCTGGTCCTTTAAGTAAAACATCACGTGCTGTCATTTTTGTTGCAGGTCTCTTTTAAATAATGCAAAAATGTGGCATATTATAGCAAATCAGTAGTCATAATTTAAATTAATAGTATTTATTTTAAAATTTTATTTATTAAAGTTTGAGTGGGAAAAAAACATTTAATAGGAACTTAAATAGCAATGTAAAATAAATATGGGATAACCTGTTCAATTTCAGCATCAGCTTCAAAGATTTACTGAAAAGTACATTACCTTAGATCCCCCGTGGGGGTCCCCTGAGGGCAAAGACGTTGCGTGTAAACTTTTGATGGGTTCAGAAAGGCTAATACATTACACCTAATACACCCAATACAGGCTAATACATTACACCTAATACACCCAATACAGGCTAATATATCCAACCCCCCCCCCCCCATGTTGTGCTCTCTTTCTATTTATATCTCATCCAAGGGGCCACGCAGTATCCGATTGGGTAGCCCCCTTTTTCCATCCGCCCTTAATGAAAGTGGCTCTTCTTGCAGCACTGGCCTCTCCTCACTTTCACCCTCGTCTACTTTGTCAGAACTCTTATGGGACCCTTCCTAAAATGTTAAAAGACCCACCCTGCACTAGTAACCCTCAATCATTCAAACTGCTAATTCATTAGTTTTCCATGTTCGCACGACATTGTTGTAATTGATGGAAATTTTTGTTCTCTCCATTCACTTGGTTTCTGAGCTTATTAGAAAAGGGCTGACGGTCAATGGGCCCATGGATTTAAACTCTCTTTATGACAGAACTGAGTTTGGGTCAGGGGTATGGTGTTAAGATATGACCTAACCAAAGTGGCTGCACTTTGCATGAAGAGAATTCCTGCAGTCAGTAGGGGACTAATTATACACATAATGTGACCATGATTCAGACAACCTTGGCAGCCGTAATTGAATTACCTTTCCTCAGATTGTGCTTGCATAAATGTTTCTCAAAGTGTTCGACCTGCAGCCCAGAGCTGCCCAGGGGAATCAATATTAATTCATTTATGGGTTGGTCTTCTGAGTCATTAACTATGAAGGCACCCCGCCCAATACACTACCTACTGAAACCATGTTTAGAAGCTCAGACTGCCCCATCCAGCGGTGCCACACACAAAAAGTGTGAGAGAAAAACTGTTGAAAAACAATCCTCAGTAATCATACAAATCTCATCTGCATTTTTAGCTATGCCTGCCTCTAAACTCAGGTTAAACAGGCACATAGTCCCATTCCATCTCCACACCAATAGCAGTCTTCTTTTCACTAGAGATTAATCATTAACCATCCTTTACATAGGAGCGAGGAGGCATGCCTGCCATTAGACGTTTGGGAGGATAATCATTGGAGACACAGAAAATAAATAAGGGCGACCTGGATCGGGTTTCTCCATTTATTGGTGTCTGTGGCACTGAGCTTTGTCTTGCTCTTGGCTTGGTAAACCATGCAGATTGTGGCTAAATTTTAATCACTGGTCGGTACATGAGGAGGCATGTTGTTATTCCCTATCATGGCACACAAATGTGTAAACATGCCTACACGTGGGGATGCAGAGTTTAACAAAGAACACATTTCATTGGTTTGTTTGTTTTCCCGTTGCCACGGTTTTTGACAGTGATGCCTCTATCCGACACCAAATGAATGCCATTGCAATCAATTGGCCTCCATCTCGTCCTTTTCATTACCAAAGGGATATTGGTTTTCAGGGGCCATTCCAACTGGGTAGTGTATCAGTCAATCCAATAATATGCGTGTTTACATACCGTGATCATGAAAAGGAGGACGTGTTAATATTTTATGGCTTCTTCAAGTTACAGATGAACAGTCACCCCACTCAACCCTGATCGTGGGTAATGCTTTTAGAAAGACGTGGCATCGTTTTTAATCACTGGAACCGAGGCCAACGAGCAGCAGAAGATGTGGACATGTAAGAAATAGGGAAAGCCACTTGCGGTGAACCGAGAGGGCTTCAAAAAAATGTGTTGGTCAGAAAACATATTTCAAAATTAAATTATAGACAAATGATTTTATCCAGTAGGGCAGAATAAAGATATTGTTATACTCTATATATATCTCTTTATATTGTAGAAGTGTCAGTTTTTGTCAGCATCTTTGTGTGAGTAAACATATAAGCAATTGTTGCATGAAATTACAATTATTTGCAATCCATAAAACATAACACAGTCATGCATACCATTTAAAATTAAAATCTTACATTCATTCTTACAAACAGTGTGACTCTCACTAGGGTTACCCACAAATTAAGCCTAGTCTGAGTCATTCTGCTTATTTAAATGATCTGAGAATTTATTCTTGGAGGTGTGACCATACTGTGCTGACCGCAGCTTCCCCCTTGACCATTGATATGAGGCGTGCTCAGGTGAGACCAGCTGATCACCTTCAGTGACATAATGTTTGATGTGAGCAGCCCATATACTCCGCCCCCCCCAACCCCACCCCCCACAGCCCTGTCTTTTGGAGTGCCTAGTACAGCAAGGGGATCTCCCGGGGTGGCCTTCTCAGAGGTGGCTATGTACATTACAACGGCTAAAGTTTCCTGCTCAGCGATTGGTCTGAAACGATCAGGTGAATGTTGAGGCCGTTCACATGTCGGAAATCTGTAGGGATGAAGCCGAGTGGTGGTGTTAAAGGGAGAGAAGAGCCGCTCTTTTTGTTCACAGTCTGCCACTGTCAGCACAGTAGGAAAGAGGAGAGCCAGGCGCCAGCACAAGACCAAGCACATGGTTGTTTTAAAGGCTCCTGAAGTGAACTTCTCTTCACATCATGTTATACTATTTTATCATTTGTAATATCAGTTTGGTATATTTTTGATAAAGTTTAGTTTGAAAAGGCTTCAACCAATTCAGTCCAATCGAAACCAATTTTTAGGAAATCTTTTTGACAATGTTGTCTAATTACTAGGACATAATTCTGTGTTTTTACTGGATGAAAGGAGAGTGAAGGGATATGTGTGCACCTTCCAGAACTGCTCTGTGCATCCCGAGTCAAACCAGTCTGCCATTACCATTTTCTTTCATTCTTTTCATTCATTTCTTTCATTTTCTTTCAACTCCTAGATACCATTATTAACACATATTATAGGGGGGCTTCCCTCACTCCAATCAAATCAACATTAATCCTGCAGACAGCGGTTTAAAGACTGTTGTTTAAGTATCATGATTGCACCACATTTGTCTGAGTAATTATATAATCATTAAAGACAAAGCAGCTCCCGTCTGTTTTTTTGTTTTGTTTTTAAGGAAGGTTTGGGCATAAACCAAATCTCTCGAGGAAAACTATACACATTTGAGTGTCAATCAGCCTGTCTGCAGAATCATTGGTGATGGTACAGGCTTCAGTTGTAGTGAAACACAATTAAGGTCGGAGTGCTCCTGATCCATGGTTTAGCTCTGGGTCTCAGACTCTCAGACTCTCTGACTTTGGATCTGCCGAAGACACATTTTTAAAGGGAAGAACACCAAGGTAACTCAGACCTTCCACTGAATGAAGGAGCCTTGATCAAAATGCCTTGTATTGGACCAGAGCCTTGGTGGGATGGACTCCTCCCAGCAACGCCTGAGAGAAGTTTCCAACCTTGTGAGTAAGTATGGGAGTGGGAGCTACTAGTTATCAGACCCAGGAAACAGGACCGGATTTTCTGTATCCTACTGGATTCTCCACTGACTGAATACTGCTTCACCCTGTCTGGGATGGATGACCTCTCTCTTCCCACGCAAAAGGCAGAGATGTGTGATCTTTGTTGGTTTCTTGGACAATGATGTAACCTGCTTGTTCCAAGCTGCAAAGAGCAAAAGGATGAACTGTAGAATTAACTCATTCCATTTGATTAATATGGAAAACATTACTAAACACTTCCTGTCAAACTGGGTCAGGTGTGGCGAGCATGCGTTTGTTGATCATTGGTCATGACATTCATCATTATGGGGGAATTGTGATGAGTTCATCTGCTGAAAATTAAATGATGAGCCACTTAGTTTTCGTCGTTTTAAGTGACAGGTTTCTAAAAAATAAAATAAAACACTGAATTTATTTATGCAAACGGAATTATATGTTTAGCATCAAAATAATGTTATTTATTGCACACTAACAGGACAGAAATGCTGAGGCAAGAAATTTTACTTTATTATGAACTTCTTCAAGCCATCATGATTGAGTAAAGGAAACATCATCACAGGCGTCCTGGAAAAACCTTGTATCTACAATAAATGACTTCTTATAAATGACAAAATACTTTTAAAAATAACCACATAAGGGTCTAAATCTCATGACGTTAAATTGAGTCTGTATCATTAGAGGTAAGGTTTTTCCAGGACGATTTGTGTTCTTCAAGGATGTGTTCAAGGAAGCCATTCAGTTTGAGGGCCCAAAAAACAGGTGTAAAAAAACTAAACTCTAAAAACTAAAGTCTGAACTCTTTCAGAGCTGATGCTGGTGGGTAAGTATGGGAGGGGTTTTGACTTTGTATTCTACTCAGTTATGCCAGTCTCTGCGGCATACCTCCACGTACGCCTATCCCTGGGCAGAATATGAAGATGCACACAAAATGTGTCCGTTGTCTTCTAAATCTTTTCTACATAGCTCAGTGGTGTGTCTTAAAGCACCGTACATTGCGCCAAACTGTATGCTGATTTCCATTTTCATTAACCTAAGCTGTTGTCAGCTTGATTGATTATTTGTTATTAAAGTATCTTAATATTTGTGTGCTTTAGTATTAAGTGATTTTTCGTGGTTAATGTCATTGACACTAGCCGTCCACCTGTGATTGTAAACCTGGATGTTAAACGCACCAATGAGAATGCATAACAAGGTTCCAATATCTCTGTATCTCGGTTTTGCATCACACAGGTTTTTCTATCGAGTCACTGTATTTGACAGTTATATACGGTTTAGTTAGATTTGGTTGTATGAGAATTAATCAAGGACATGAGACATGACAGAGACTTGAGTAGGGTCAAAGCAGGGATACACAATGTGCTCTAGCGACCAGCCACAAGGGACATCCAGACAATTGCATTGTGGAAATCTGGGCCTCGAAAGTCTCTTCATATCAAACAGAGCTGCCCCATTGTCTCAGACAGCGTGCTTAGTGTAATGCATTTTACATAACCACAGAGGCAATGCATGTGACCGCATTCAATCTCAAAGGAGAGGGATGCACAATACCTTCTGGGAAGCTGGGGTGCTCTGTTCTTCTCAAACAGCTCAGAAATCAGCTTGCAGCTCTGTAGCCAGTATTGATGTGTGCCCCTGTGTAACCGGGACACGTGACACTAGTCTGCTCTGGGACTTAGAAAATTAGAGCCTGACTTCAAAATTATAGGTGTGGTTACAAGGGTATGCTTGCTGAAGGAATTTTGACAAGCTCTCCACATTCAAAACTACAGGTTATGTAAAAACTGTCAATGTGAACAACTGCACATCTCCAAGGTTTGTGTTATTTTATTTACTCAATAACACCACATTTATCATCAATAAATAGTTTTAACAAAGTGAATGTGGTAAGTTATAGCATAAGCTTGCATTTTATTTTTTATTAAGTTATTTAGCTATATAGTAGCCAACAGTCATATTGTTAAACATAACTTCCATTTTATATTATTGATATTGTACATTTCACACATTTATTAAAACAATGTAACGTAATCTTGAGACTTGACATTCTTTTTCATTGTGTGTGGAAAAAAAAGTAAGTAACTTTATCAAAAGTAAGTAAGGTGAGTTGCTGTCATAAAAGACCAAGTCTTTAGCGCTAACCAAATAATTCACATTCTGCTCATGTAGCTATACACTGACCTGGACCCAAACACCTGGCTAAAGGTGTTTACCTACCGGTTTTTCATACCATTGAAGGACTATGCAGTTTTTCTACAAGTGAATTGAGATTATTTCAAGCATATGTAACTCATTAGATCAGGCCGTAGTATTCTTGAGGTGAAGCAGATACAGAAATGTTTAAAGTTGATACTTGTATTTACTTATTTATTGTGCCTTACCTACCCTGTCCCTTGAATATATTTGCTACTTGCACTGTATATACCTCCCAACAGTTATATAAACAGGGTTTATAAAAAGTGATGAGTTAATGCTTTTAGAAAGATGTTTTGAGTCTCGTACCCCCTTTGTTGTCCACAATGCCTCGGTGGCAGGACTTTGAAATAACAAACAGGGAAGACAATAAAAGGCATAACTTACAGCACATCCAGCTAGCAAACTCCGTTTGCCATAACAAGAGCTGGAGACACCCTGGGTGTAAGCTCGTCCTCGACTTGACTGCGGCTGAATTTGTAAATCGGGTCGATTCGGTCCAAGCTCCTTTACCTTGAAAGGGTTTTCTTTTAAAGAAACTGATTTTTCTTTCATTTGGGAGAAGTGCAGCGCCAACCTGAAACTTGGCGGTTCTACTTTAACGGGGTTAACAACAATCTCTTGCAGTACCAGTCAACAGTTGCTGAGCGGGAAATAGAGCCGTTGAGAATGGTCGAGAATTGTCCAATCACGAGGTCAAAAATATGAAAACAATATTGATTCGCTACCAACAAAAGTGGGAGTGTCCGGGGCACAGAGAGCTGTGCCCTGTTGAAAATCTGAAGCAACCAATTAGAGAACAGCCTCAGGTCACCTGCATGCCAAATGTTTAAAGACCTACATATACACTCTTTTGGTCGGTGCCCTGCACACGGGTATATGAATCAAATACAATTTTTTTAATAAATGCAAACCAGACCAGGCGATTAGTGCTACTAAATAATTTTTTTTCATAATTATTTTGCAATATATAATTAAGTTATGTTTAACATGTTTAAGTAGCCTTCTCTGGAGAACTTGAAGGGGGCGGCGCCCCAGTGCCCCCTATTGACTAGCCGCCACGGTTTGCCATGCTGTCAAAAAAGGGTTCATAACTTATTTTCCGTGTGCACAAGCGTTTAGGGCCAGCTGCATGAAATGGGGGAAAAAAGAAATGTTGTGATGCGTCGCCTCTATGCTTCCCCAATCACAATCAGCTATATTGGAACCAGAGGACTCCTGCTCATAGGCCTCAGTCTTTGGTCAGGTAAGCACCTTTGAACTGGCAAGCGCAAGGGTTCATCTTAGGTACAGTCAAGGTTTTACCGACCGTGCCACTTGGGAAGCAGGGTGGAGTTAATCATCGGCATAGTTTTACTGATTGAGCATTTTCATAAGCATTATCATTTAATGCATCACATGTAAGACATGACCACACGCTCAAATGGAGTTGGAGTGGGTCCCACACTGCAGTATAAGTGACAGACTGAATTCCTCCTTTTCACTGGCAGCCTCTCTTCAGAAGCATCATTGAGCTGAAATCAGCATCTTTTTTCTTCATGGTGTCATGTGACTACTTTTCATTTTCTTACCAAAAACAAATCTCATGAGAGTATTTAGCTTTTCCAACATCGTTGTGTGTCATTACATGTTCTGTACTAAAGAGTATGTTCATGTAGTTATCTGTTATCAATACTATTTCCTAATCAACATATTCCCGGAGTCATAGATATTGGCTTGTAATGGTTCATTTCAGATTTTCTAGAAATACATGGGTTGTGTGCAAGAGTTCTCTTATTTGGGAAAACAGTGCATTAAAAAGGCAATTAAGTGTTTGTAAAAGAACAAGCTGATGAATAGGGTGTGTGGAGTACAGTTGTCACATGAATGCATTGTCACACTGACACAATCCCCCGCTTTTCAGTCAGGCCCCTGTTGCCATCCCCTGACCCCCCTCCCCGTATCCAGAGACTTTATGTAGGCCATTCCACCGGCACTGCAGTTTAATCTCGGATCCTTCTTGCTTTTAAGATCAAACTCTAAAATGTTGCCAAATATGGCATGGGGATACTGGGCTGTAAAAAAAAAGAAAAAGCATATGGATTTGACTTCCTTTTTTAATCGGCCGATATGAACTGAAATTGACCTGTCCAGTATTTATTCTTCAAAGGGGCCTTCCAGGCAACACTTCAAAGAGCTGAACTGGCCTGGCGGAATTGACCTCACTACATTTGAGACAAAATGCAATGATTTTCTCTCATTGGATCTTTTTTCTAACAACGGATATTTTATTACTGGCAACGGATACCTTGGTCTTTTACCTATGGAGAAGCCTGAGGTACTCTGGTTGATTCTGTCAATATTTATTTACAAGTCACTGTCAGATACTTGTTCCTGGATTTAGCAAGGTAATAGTTATTTTTCCTATTCTGCTAAATTTGCACAAATAATAGATACCAAGATACCAAAATGCAGACATGCTCTGTATGTGTATTGAATAATATATCTGTTGACTTCCACGAATAGCATTATTACAAGCACATATATTACATACATGTCAGTAAATGTAGATGGTTTGCCAGGAGCTGCATATTTATAGGTTTTAGTTATGCCAGTAAAGCATCGCAGTTCTGCATAAACCATAAAGTTCTGCACGCAGTCCTAATGGCCAAGAGGGAACTTCTTTACCAGCCGTCTGTCTTGATCAGGTAGAAAATAGCCTTGCCATTGGCCAATTCTCTGCCAATTCTATCTTCTACAGAAGATAACAAAGTGCACTTGGACTGACCAGTAAAATGTGCTAATCTCCCTAGGGGGCGTTCCGTCCAGATGCCACAAAGAAGCATCTGCAAGGACAAAAAGCTGATTCATGCTCAAAATGCTCCATCAACCGGGATTCTCAACCTGGCTTGTCTGTCATTCATTGATTTGACTCTAAACCCTTAGGGATGGATGGACAGCCAGCCAAAGTTTTTAAAAGTGTGGCTTCTGTTACATAGATTGATGAAATGGGCGAAGGAAGTTCTAAGACTTCAATTCTGATACACTCAACCCGCCAGATTGCCATTTCTTTCACGCTCTGATGCAAACATCCCATAGTCCACAGACACCCAGGACAGTCACATCTCTGCTCTCACTGTGTGTCTATATCTAGGCAAGGGAGTCAATATGCAGCACTTAGGATTCATCCAATGGGTGACCCCTGCCCTGCCAGGACCCATCCACTCGCTCTCTGCTGGCTCAAGCAAATCAAGATACATTCCTCTCGTTTTGTGGAACGGATGTTCAACCGATTCTCAGGGGAAGTGGACTGCAAGAGCTATGGAAGAGAGTTTAACAAACTGAAATGTACAGATCCTCTCAACATGCTTGTCAATAGCCTGACAGTCATCAAACCTCAGCAGTCATGCAGACCCTGCGTTTCCGATTCTGCCAAGGTAGACACACAGCTGCCAGCCAGGTACAAGTCAATCTCACCACAATCCAGCACATTCTCAGACAAATGCAGCCCGAGGGAGAAAGAAAAAAAACATTGATTGTGAGAAGCCTCCTCCTGCCCTCCTTCCATTCCTTTTGTTTGGTTGTGAGTTCTGTGTTTAGTGAAGGGTACTCAACGTGGGGTTGTCAGAGTCCTCCGCTACCAGCAATGAGGGCTGCTGACTCAGTGGGCAGCCAGGGCCAAAGTACCACAGTACTCGCTGCAGGTCGACTGATTATATTGGAAAACAGTCTCTAAGCTGCCAGACTGCTGTTGGTCGGAACTCCAACCCACCATGGCTCTGTCCTGTCCCCCAGAGTGAAAAACAGACAAATCAGGCAGCAGGTGATGCAGTGCTGTGTTCAACTTCAAGCTATGTCAGTCACTCTTTAGCAGTTAAAAAAAATAATGTGATGTAGCCATGGAATAGGAAAAGAGAATGGAGAGTTATCTCAAACAAAAGTCTTGAAGCTAATCTTTACGTTGAGAGCAGGGCTGGCTCTGCATATGAGTGGAATATTCTGGTCATTGTTCTGCAGCAGGACCTGGAGATGAGGTTGCTCAGTCACCAAGTTGTGAGCCTCCAAGCCTTTTTTTCTCCTTCTTATCTGCCTCCCCTCACTGTGGATTGTTCTTACTTTTAGTGTCCTGTTATTTGAATTTAGACTGGGAAAGAAAATAGCTTTTGGTATGCTGAAAGAGCAGTAAAAATATTAATGCTGAAGGCCAAATTAGCACAATGTACAAAAAAACGTACAAAATTCAGGAATTATATTAGAAATTATTATAAGCAGGAGTTATTTGTGAAGACGGGCGAAGCAGAATTATGTAATTATGCTTTCATCAAATATAAAGGCTGACTCTGGAGATGTCTTGACTTCATTGCATGGAATTCTGGGAAAATGGGTCTTTGAATGAGATGCATACTGATCTCCATGCGACCGTAGGACCACAAGATAGAAGAGGCTGCATGGCAATGATTGCGTAATTTGTCTCTCATAATGAAATAGCCTGCATGATGAATCAGCATGTCAGCACAATCTCTGTATTCATTTGACAGCTGTGCTCACTGTTATACTTTGTAGTACTTAGCTATTCTTTTTGTGTTTAGTTTGAATGAGGGATAAAACCCATTTGGCCCAGCAGACATTGGGAGTACTATAGTAAAGCACAACAGACTATAAATATTCCCACATAATTCAACAGCTGTGATGGCACTAAGGGGCCCTGGTGGGGCCAGGGATTATCTACAGATTTTTTTCAGCTCCGTGAATAATCATGGTTTATTTTTTGAAAAAGGAGTCAAACCCGTCGGCCAAAAAACATAGGCAAAATAGCAAAAAGACAAAATACATTATAGAATTCTTATCAAAATGTTTAGTAAGTGCGCTGCTATTTAACTCAGGATAAAATAAAACGCAAAAACAATATTTATAGATATTGAGTAAAAGAATCCACATTTAAATTAAATGTTAAATCTGAGGAAAAGTTTACAGCAACGTAAAAGTAATGCTGGGATTATAATAATTAGAAATACAGCAAATAATGGTTTCATATTTTATTAAGCAACATATTTCATTATTCACTATTTTACTGAATTAAGTAAAACTATTAAATAATTTGATTAATGGGAACATTTACTTGGTTTTTCACTGAAACATTAATATTATCAAATTTGAGGCAAAATTTAAGGCAAAAACTCAATGATAGTATTCCCCTAACAGCTATATAGGATTTCAATCAGTAGGTCAGTATTTTAAGGAATATATCCCATATTATTATTATTATTTGTTGGTCCTTGGCGAAAACACAATTCAATTAAATTTCTTAATGTACGTCTAATTTGTGTTAACACATTCCTATTACTTGATCAGCCCTGTTGTTGGGCATGTTAAGCCCACCTTAGGGCTTCATCCCTAAATCACTGGTCATGTTCGCTGCTTTAATCATCTCAGTGAAAGAGGTTAAAGTTCTCTGTGGGAGCACATTCACATCAGGACTGACCTTAGGTTAATCTGATTAGAATGAAGGACAACCCCTTTTAACAGATAATCTACAAAGTCGTCATTTTGCACAATATCTATTCAAGTGAGTGATAAGTACTACTCACTAAAAAGTGATTTTTGCTCTATTCTTAAGGTTTTATAAAGCATATGCTTTTGAAGCTGAACATATTAGCTGGACCTTTTATTTATAATGATGAGTTTATTGTTTCTGGAATGTAAAGTTCTTGCCACAATCAAAACAAAATTTTTAAAAATTTACGTAAGGATGCTTCTCCGAAATTGCACACCAAAGACAGAAAATTATTATTTTTGGAGTAAATATTTATATTTTCTCATTTGTTGACAATTCAGAACGGGGGCTACTTTACATTCTCAATTTTTTTGGCTCTGCTCTTGAATAAGGTTGATTTTGAAACGTTGAGTGTTTAAGGTTGCTCCGGTTAATCTGAATTATCGGTAAATGAGAAAATAAAAACATATACTTTAGAAATAATTATTTTTTGTCTATGGTTTGCATCTAACTCTAGAAAAGTTTCTGGAAAATATGTGACATCAATCAAGGAATTGTCTGACTTAAGGCACTATAAAGTAACATGTTTTACTGTATAATGTAAAGTAAAAATGTACATCATTTATTTTAGCTATGTAATGTTTGATAACAGTCATGCATGCAGTTATAATACATAAAGAGTTCATTAAAACTCAGTGTTGCCTTCTAGCAAAGTAACTAATTACATAGGTACTTTCCTATGAATTACATATGAAGGTAAATAACCATTGAGAGACAGTCAAGCGAAAGACTTAATATATCTATGTCACTGTTTATTTTTTTTAACAATGCAGAGATAACATTAATTAAGACAACTACATTAATGACTACATCTTTTAAACAATAACCAACACTAAAGTTAACATTAGAACAATTAGAAACCATTAAATGGAATTGATCTACAAAACAGAAACTAAAATAAACATTTAAACCTGAGCTGTGATTGAAATAAAAGCCTAAAATATCATAGAAATGAAAATTGATTTTAAACTAAAACAAACTTGCAACCTTGCTAGCTATTGAAATCGGAAGAGAACAGATTATGAATACCAGTTCACAACAACATGCTGCTAAAATGCATTGCAGGTGAATTTGCCAATTGGGTTAGTATTGTAAAAATAAATTCTACCTACCTAGCTAGTTAAAATTTTTCAGTAGATCAACAAGAAACCCATGGAAAACTTGAATTGGGTGGATCGGTAGGGGGCACTCTTCCCCTTGGACCACGTTATTTTAAAATCTAGAGCAATATGGAGGTCTCTAGGCAATGAATTCTCTCGGATTTAAAACTATGCTTCTGTTCTTTCTGGTAACTCAGTTGGTACTAACCCAAGCACACACAGAGCTTGATGATGATTTTGCAGGTTCGAATCCAGATTATGTGATTTGCTGATTGTAAACAGGAGAGCACAGAGGAAGCATACATTTGGCAGAGCGCCACCAGAGCTAGGGTGGGTGGGAATAATAATTTTTGGCTCATTGCAGACCAGCGTTGGCAGGCTGGCAGTGCCATAGCGAGGGATGAGCCTCTTCTGAAATCGTCGATGGACGTCTCATGTGGGCTGTGTAGCCTTCAGAGAGTAAAATGACAGGCGGCTTGAAGGTGAATAGGGCGAGGAAGACCTATCGCACTACTCACCCTCCTCATGTGTGGTGAAAGCATTTGTAGCAACAAGCCAAAATTTATTTGCATTATTGGCGATGCCCAATCAAGGAGAAAACTGATAAATAATCAGTAAATAAATAAAAAAAACCTATCGTCCTGATGTATTGTGATCATGAAAGTCTCCCCTATCATGAATAAGCTTTGCTTATCTCTCAGATGTCCCTGTCTGCACCTCTCTCAGTCTGAACCCCTAATTAGGCTCAGGTCTAACTGGCTAATTAAATCCTTTACATCTCCGCTTTACCAAAAATGAGGTAACAATTGCAGTGAAAAACATTAGCTCCTGTGCATCTCATATCTGGGTACTACGAATTGGTCAGAGTTATCCTCTTTATTATCACTGTTTTTATTGTTAATATCATTGACATTATATCTTAAAATATGCTGTTGCATTAAGATTCACCTTAACATTAACACATTTTAAAAAGGCCTAATTAAGCCTAGGTCCAACTAAACCATGGACAATTGGAAGGTGCAACCTATTGTGTGGCATCCAAATCTGGGTTGGTGTTGCTTGCATGCAATAACAATGTTTTAATTGATGAGCCCCAGTCTTTGCCTTCTTGGATCCAGTAGAAAAAATTAGCTTGGGTTACTTTAATGTTGTTAGGTTAGATGCAGTTGAGCTGAACATCCCCTTCTTACACTAATATCACAGAGTAGCTTTAAGATATCTACACAATTTCACTTGCACAATTGTCTCGTGTTGGTATGGGGTGTTAATATTTCCATTACTAGTGTAAAGAAATTTTCCTGTGATTGGACCGGATTTGACTTAAAAACAACAACGTTAGTGGTATGGTTTACCAGTACACACTCCGCTGGAGAACAATGGAGCAATTGGTGAGCACTTTGGTTTGACCTCCCGTTTGAATCGATTCAGGGCAGAAGTCCAGTTCTGCCATTCTGTCCACCCGGGCCCAGGAACAATACCAGCCGTGCTGAAGTGGCCGAATGTCAAAAAACAGGAATGTAAAAAATACAAGTGAAAGCTAAGAAAACTTTGCATAAGTAATGGTTTATTGAATGTTGTTTATTGAGCCGTCAAAAGAGGGTCAAGCCCCAATCCTCTAACGAAGTCCTCTCTAAACAAGCCCTTTCCTCCATCCACCAGGTGAAGTCTAATTAGGATGCAATCTCAGAATGGCGCCATTGGCCGCCCAGGGATTTGTCTTGGGTTCGGTTCCCAGTGGAATTCCCTGGAAGCAGCCAGAAGAGTCATTTATAATTTATAAACAATATTGAGGCTTGCTTTTACAAATGCAGAGTATTTTTAAGTAAAACTTCTCACATGGATTAATTGTTTTTTTATCAAACAGTAATATTTTCAATTTAAAAAGCACTTACCGGTCATTATAACATGCCGTAGCTAATTATGGAGGCTAATTATTGCCTTTCGGTAATATGTAAATTGTATTATCAGTGCTGCTGTGCAATGTGCTAATTTCACAAGCAAAACATTGAAATGCTGGAAGAAGCAACTTTGAAATCACTTGTTCATCTTACTGCAAGGCCGAGAATTTTTCCTAAGTCAGAGCTCAATCTTAAAATAATACAGCCTAATAAAATGAGATACTTCCTCTCCGCTGTGTGAGCGCAAGAAAATGTAGCAGGGTCAGTTGATGCCAGAATGGGATGATTACACAACTACCTGGGAGCTAAACCTGCACTGTGTGAGTTGTTATGAATTGTGAGTGTGTGAACACCTCTCATGACAAGCAAAGGCAAGCAAGAGTGAAGCTGGCCTGTCTCTATGGTAAACAATGAAGAGAGAGCAATATTTCAGATGGATATTTCTCACTATTTCAGATAGACGCAAGTATTGCAAAAATGACATGCAACTGACTGAGTTTGAAAAGTACAATGTGCAATCCTAAATCCATCCTAAAAAGCATTAGTTAGTTTGGTGTCAGTGCTAAACTGATATAATCTTGTACAAACAACACTTTGTACACTTCTTTAATACTATTATATATATATATATATATATACCCTCACAGCTCATTGAAATAATGCTTCATTCCTCCTGAAAAAATACTTTTTAAATTAGTATCACACATGTCTCCAATCTTGTAATCAGTCATTCAACCTATTTAAATGGAGGAAAGTAGTCACTGTGCCGTTTGGTATCATTGTGTGCACCACACTGAACATAGACCAGAGAAAGCAAAGGCGTCGTCTGAGGAGATCAAAAAGAAAATAATAGAAAATCATGGTAAAGGTACAAGACTTGATGCTTGATGTTCCTGTGACAACAGTTGCAAATATTATTAAGAAGTTCTAGGTCCACGGAACTGTAGCCAACCTCTCTGGGCACGGCCACAAGAGGAAAATCAACCCCAGATTGAACAGAAAATAGTGCGAATGGCAGAAAAAGAACCAAGGACAACTTCCAAAGAGATGCAAGCTGAACTCCCAGGTGAAGGTTAGTTTCTGATCGCACCATCCGTCGCTTTTTGAGTGAAAGTGGCCTCCATGGAAGAAGACCCAGGAGTTCCCTTTTGAAAGAAAAACATTAAAAAGCCAGACTGGAATTTGTTAAAATCCATATTGACATGCCACAATCCTTCTGGGAGAGTCAAAACTGGAGCTTTTTGGCAAGTCACATCAGCTTTGTTCGCAGACGAAAACATGAAGCTTTCAAAGAAAATAACACCATACCTACAGTGAAACATGGAGAAGGCTCAGTTATGTTTTTGGGCTGCTTTGCTGCGCCTGGCACAGGGTGCCTTGAATCTGTTCAGGGCACAATGAAACCTCAATACTATCAACGCATTCTGGTGCGAAACATACTGCCCAGTGTCAGAAAGCCTGTGTCTCAGTCACAGGTCATGGGTCCTCCAACAGGACAATGACCCAAAACACACAGCTAAAAGCACCAAAGAATTGGATTGTTCTGAAGTGGCCTTCTGTGAGTCCTGATCTCAATCCCATCAAACATCTATGGAAAGAGATAAAACTTGCAGCCTGAGACAGCTGGAGGAGTTTGCTCAGGAAGTGCGGCCCAGATTACCAGTTAACAGGTGCAGAAGTCTCTGAGAGCTACAGAAAATGTTTGATTGCAGTGATTGCCTCTAAAGGTTGTGCCACAAAATATTAAGTTGAGGGTCCCATCATTTTTGTCCATGTCATTTTCATTTATTTTATTATACAATATTATGTTGAAAAACAAAAGCAAAAGCAAAGTCTGATTTCTATTAAATATGGAATAAACAATGATGGATGCCAATTACTTTTGTCACTTTCAAGTTATTTCTGATTATCTCACTGGTTATTTGTGTCAAGTGGCTTATCAATTAATTGAATTGACAGCTAGTTTAAAATCAAATGTGTTATGCGCAAACTTTTGTTAATGGACTTAGATGGGTCAGTGAGTGTATTGGAAAGTTTGGGTTATTACCACAATGGTGGTTCCCTGAAATTTTATTAACTATCTCTAACGGTTTATTCTCCTTTAAAAACCTTTAAGAATTCTTCTTTTTTCTTTAAGAAGAATTCTGAGCAGTGCGCCAAATTACACAAAAGTGCTAGTATCATGTGACTGCAATTTTATAAAATGCGGTCCCCATGACAGTTCTGTCTATTTTTTCGCTGCGGCCTTAAATACTTATGGTTAATATTTCTATTTCAGGGAATCACGGTTCTGGTAGTAACCCAACGTTCCTTTTCAAATACAAATTATGAACCTTCACTAATTAATGACTGAGGACCGCCGTATGGCTGTCTACGAGAAGAGAGACATTACCCATAAGCCCAAATAAGCACACAAGGAGTTCTCGACCCCAGAGGGCACCCTCAGCACTCTTTTTCAAAATCCAGGGCATTGTGCATCCAGAATGTTCAACTGATAGACCCTGGTGTATGTGTGACTGTGTGTTGCCCAGACTGATACAATGCGGATAAGGACATAGCCTCTAGATGGGGCCTGCCCTCTCATGGAGTGGCTAGTGATCTTTTCAGGTGGAGGTAACTTGCTAATCTGATACACGATCTTTACAGTCACAGTGAGCCCCCTGGGACAGCCTCAGCTTGGACAGAGCTTGGCTCTGTGGCTGAGATCAGTAACAGATGAACAGCTGTACAGTCTAGGCTAAGCTTTCCGTTCTCTCTATTCTCCCTTCATAATACGCAAACACTCTCACTGGGCAAAGTATGTGAAGGAGACGCTTTATGACCATCTGAAAAGGCGGTGGACAGAAGGCTTCTAGGTCCACAGACTGGTTAATATGGAAGGATGAAACCATCTTAGGTAGGTCTGAATTAGGCTTCAGGGTCACTACAGGGATCTTCCATGCTTAAAGAGCAACCAAGCTCTGGTAACAGTCGATGCCTGCAACGCACTTATGAGCTTTGCTTTTGAAGCTTTTGTCAAGGTCTGTAAATTGGATACAAAGTTCATCCTGGGTTGAAGATCTCAGCGATGGTGTTCTCAGCAGGATGCTGCTCTGCTCCTGACTGATCTCCCGGCAGAGTGAGAGCAACACTATTTGGGGGAACACATTGAGCAAACCCGCTGGCCAAAAGTGCACTAACACCTCTACACCCAGACACCCTGAGTCTCTTTTTAAGGAGAACCATAGGGGCAATGTGGCAGTTACTGCAGCCCGTAGTTCCGTGAGAGAGCAGATCCCTAGGTATTTCTGACTTGTTTCTGGGTGGCTCTGTGAGTGGATCTGAAAAGATATTTGGTAACATGTTGTGTATTTTGCTATGCTAATTTTGGCAACAGTAGTTCATATAATTCCTGAGAAGATCCTGATAACCTAGAGTCTCAGGATATCCACAATCAAATCCAGCACTTTGGCAGAAGACAGAACGTGTAGCTTTGCCCTTGGAAGGCAAACTCAAAAAAACATTCAAAACATTCTTTGCCCCAATTATGTGGAAGCAAGCATCCTGCAGATCTACCATTGCAAACCAAACATCTGGACGGATGGATTAAGACAGCTGCTTTAGGGTCAAAATCTGAGGTTCAAGGTTCAGCAGAAAATCAATCTAAAACTGTTGTCCCTTCGGCACCTAAACAAAACCCCTTGCACCCCTGTCAAACAGCACACTTGCGACCTAAAGATGTTTGCAACCTACGTCTGAACTAGACCCTTGAAGACGGACGACAAGAAAACTCATGGCAGTTATCAGGTTGAGTCATGGGTGTACTGGGCCAAGTAGTGTAGATGGTTTTGGGTGATGGGACAGTACCTAGGGCCCCTGCTTCGCCTTTGGTGGAAAAAAGCAACATGTTGGTCCAGGTTAGGAAATTGGTGGAATGACCTTCCCGTGACAACTACTGCTTAGCCCAACTGGAAGGACCATAGGTTAGGGGTGAAACCTCTGGAGGGGCCCACTGGCCGGCTAACTTGGCAATTGTTGGTGCAAGGTCAGCAAACACCCCGAAGGACCCCCTCGCCTTCTTAGAGCGCTTAAGGTGTGTCTCTCTCTTGGGAGACTAACCAAGATTTTAGCGACACAGGCTTGGCTCTAAAATCTGTGCTTCCTGTGATAAAGAAACTACAACACTGAAAATGCACCACAAATAAAACAATGCTAAGACATAAAAATTAATGAAGTAAAATGAATGTTAAGACTAAATGACTACGTTTAACGAGTGATCTAGACCTGGGAAGGGGCGAAGTAAGCAGCTTCCACACCTGTGCAGGCTAGCTAGCACATTCACATACAAATAAACCATTAAACTTTCTCTTGCAAAGTTAGAGGTCACATAAAACAATAGTCTTAGTATGGTTTTGAATTTTCTCAAACAGTTCGACAGTAAGAAAGGGGGATACTGAAAATAGTACTCAGCCTCAATTTGCTCAGCTGGGATGTCTAAAGAAAAAAGAGAGAACTGTCATGGCAATTGCATTTTATAAGATTACAGTCAGGTTCTTAAAGGAAAATAGTCCATTAGGCATGGTTCCTATTTCGCATTTGAAAGGGAACAATATACTTTGTAAACTAGGTGCTTCATATCCACCTCTGTGCTTGTGTTAATGCAGTTTCTCCCTCGCCTTTAATTTGTTCGCTCCACCTTGATTAAAGGCCAGCAACCATGTTGGAGCCCTCAAAGGTGTACCAAGGCCGTTGCCATCTGGTGTGTTTCTCACCCTCTACCTCTTCCCCTCTCTCTCTCTCTCTCTTTCCCATATTCTCATATCTGCGAAATTGATTGTTAAAAATAGTTTCACTGTGTTTCATTCAATGTGGTGAAGTCAACTCTCCCACCCGCTCTGTGTGCCGTCTTCTCTCCTGCTACCCTTCCTCTTGGCTGGTCCCCAGTTTGTGTCTCTCGCTGAAACCCCTGATCTGTCCTGGTGGTGCGGGGGGTTCCTGTCACTCACCCCCCGCCCCCCACGACGATCCGCTGTGATATCAACAACAGATGTTTCCCTCACTTATTGGAGGGGGCCACATTGTATTATTCGTATTTTTATATGTTTGACCTTTCCAAGAGCGTAACTGATCCTAGGTATGGGCAACTGAGAACAGGAAAGGCCTTTTTCTATGGCTGCTGCCAAAGTTCTGTTGGACAAAGCGCAAAATCCATGTTTTAACACCTGTGCCTCATCCTATGTGTATAGCACTTGTGGGGTTGTTATGTTATTTGAGGTTATCGTTTTTTAAATATCTGACATGCAGCAGTTATCCTCCCCAAAAACTTAAATTTAGACGTTCCTTTTGATTGCAGGCTGTTTCTCTTCCCTCTAAACATCTTAGGCCATATATACAGTAATGTTCTTTAGGGCCACGTTGTTGTTATGTGTCTGACTATTTGATGTTTAAAATCTGACTTAATATTGACATAACAAAAATCCATCAAAGTGCATTTGGAAGTTAATCGTCTAGCAATTCTAGGAGAAGTATAAAAGATATCATAGTCATGGATAAGTCATGGAGTAATTCAAACTGAACAGGTAGCAAATTTACAGTGGCAATAAGACGCAATAAGACAACAAAAATGTATTCAAATTAAATAGGACCAAAAAACTGATATGGAGAACACTTATGAGAAAAACTGATATAAATGCATCATGTAAGGAATCAACAGCCATCAAATCTAAGTAAAATTATCTTGAGATTATTATAAACCCAAAACACTGAATCTCACAAACGGCTAATTTACGTATATCTTTGGTGAAATAAGTCAACGGTTCAACTTCAAACTTCAAATGCAATTAAGGCAAATTTGTAACTGTGAAATGAGTGCCTAAAAATATTAAACCTAAGTGTGATCACTATCTAGACCCAGTTCGAGGCAGTACAGTTCTCGAAAATAGATGAAGCAGATGAAGCATACAGAATCCCCTCTGAGCGAGCCAAAGGCAACAGTGACATTGAAGAACTTACTCAAAGGAGGATGAAGCCTCAGGGGGAATTAAAATCCGTTAGTGTGCTAGTGTGTTCTATGCACAGTAGTGTGGCTTTGGGGGAAACAGAACACAAAACAATAGCTCACGCTTCCAGACACACACTGCTGTCCGCAGCATCTAAACTCAGTGACAAACGCAACACTTATCAGGTTGGTTTATACTTAATGCAAAAGTGGATGTGATACTAAAGTATATTGTATATTTCTGTTTCCAAAGTTGCTAGCATCATACAGATCTATATTAGCTTGTCTCAAAGAGATATTCAATATATATTGTAAATTGATATAGATTTTATTTGGATTGCAGGATAGACTGCAGCACCCGTCCTTGCCCTTGTCGCCTCCTGAGGCAGCCCTGCCAAAGCTCATCTCTCCCACGTTTAACATGATGATGTTGCCTATCGTTCTTTCCGTGATGGGCGCGTTACTTGTATCGGCATTGTGATGGGGAAACCAGAAACCTGTCACTATGTCCTCCGGAGTGTCAAAACACCCCAAAGGCCCTGGCAGGAACCCCAACAACGGAGGGCCAGTCAAGCTCATTGAGAAAGAGTGTAAAGCTGCTGAGGGGTGACCTGTGACCTCTGAAACATTCGACTCCTCCCTATTCTCCGCCCCCCAGAATTGGCTCCATAACCACCGCATCATCGCCCTGCAACTGATCGGTGCACACCTTCTCCCTAAGGGAGGCAAGTGAATATGTACACCTTTGAAGTAAAGCCTCTCCTCCTTTCCACAGCATTTAAAATTGATGACAGCCAACCTGTGCATTTTGGAATCTCGGGCAGAGTCTGCCAAGATCCTTCAAAGACACTAATTTGTGTGTGAGGAGCCAGCCAGCCAGCCAGCAGAGAGAATATAAATCCCACTCAGCACTTACCAGGAACACAGGGACGGGGGCTCTCCTGTTACGTAAACAGGTGGTGACAGCTGAGAACTAGCTTGGTCGAGATAAGACGTCCATCCATCAGAGCCAAGGCAACGGGGTCAAAGCAGATTCACTGCTTTATTTCTTACCTTCATTACCCATCTCTGAGACCTTACTCAGATACGGGTTTAATTGGCCTTGCTCTGAATTCTTTTATATAACCTGATGGCAGATTGTATTAAATGTGAAATGATGATTTCACCCGTTTTATCCGTCTGAGAGCTGGGCCGACTATGCTCAATATATACTTATCATTATGTCTGTCTGCGTGCTAGCCCAGTTTGCTGGCAGACTCCTTTAAAAAATAAAGTTTAAAAACTAATTACAAAAGTAAAGGGAAAATTCTTTTTAGCAGCAGCATATTCTATATATAGAACATAATACATACATAATCTATGTTTTATCTTAGCTGAAGGTTCTGGATTTAGTGATACACTTACACAGAGTCACTTACTTAAATGTGTGTTCAGCTGCAGGAAATGCAGTTTCTAAACTGCTATGCATGTTTTATCTGTATGTCGCACTGGTGAAGTTAAAAGAGGACCTCTGGTTTTAGTGGTTTTGCAGCGCCCTCTTGCGGCGTTGGAACAGTCACATACTGTGAAGGATATGCAGCTTAAACACCAGTGTAATCTTTCTTGTTTGATCTTATGTAAAGGCTAGAAGAACAAGGATTGTGAAACTAAGACATTTACTATTACAAAATTCCCCCCTTCTGTATCACAGGGTTTTTGTGAAACAGACTTTCCACTGTCAGCAAAACAGTGCAAGTAAGCCGCATAAGCTCTGTGTGCCGTCTGTACCTAACCAGACAGGAAATGTGTGGTCTGTGCGCACATATCCAGATGAGAAAGTGCGATTCCAGTCCAGTTCTGCCAATCACTCTTTCTTGCACATTTCCTTGAGGATATGAGCAAACCACTAAAAACTCATAGGTTAAACTTATTTTGCTAAATATAAAGATTACAAAACAAAGGTAAAAATCAAGATACACAATTAAGTCTTACTTAGGATCAAGTAACTTTTACCGCTTAACTTAACTGGTTCAGTTTCTGCAGCTGAAAGAACATTGGTTGATTTATTAGTCAGAGAAGAGTTAGAAATAGGTTGGCATATCGTGTGTAAAGGCAAAATTACTACCAATTTCAGAATATTGATGTAAAAAAATAAAATAATCCCAGCCATTTTGAACAAATCCATCAAAACCATTTTATTTGGCAACTGTATTTTATCATTTCATATAGGTACATATATAGATGATCTAATTAAAAAGCATCTTAACTATAGCCACCAAACAGACACGCTCGGACGGCAACAACCCTAACCCAAACATATACCCCGGCTCACATCTGGATGACGGTTTCAAGCCGTAAGAGAAGCCAGATCCACTACGATCCCCCTAAAGCCAACTCCTCCCCAGCAACAGGCACCAGGCGCAGAGTGTGACCAGGCTGAGGGAACAGATAGATCTACTTTGCCTGCAGGTTACTTGGGGTGGTAACAGCAGTGAGAGGGTCCTTGTCAGGAAGTGGAGCCTCCTGCTGTCTGGTAAGGACCAGGAGAAACAGCCCCACTGCCCCAGCAAAGCACCACAGCACGACTCTTTACAATGAAATTCATATCTATAATAATAATAATAATAATGATGATGATGACTATAATAGCAGACCAAGTTCACACAGTAAAACAGACATTTAATCAAGTTTTTAAAAAAATTATAATTTTTTTTTTTTTTAAAAAGGGACCATATTTGACAACACATTGGAGCAAGTTTTTTTACTGCATCTGCCAGGGAAAATTTTTTGTTGTCATTCAGCCGTCTGCTAGCTGAAGCGGCGTGTCAGATTAACGATACAACAGTGGGGATAATGCTAAAACCAAATCAAAATAAATACACTGACAAAAATAGCAGACAGGAGAGTGGGCATTCCATTGCATCCTGGGGTGTCTAATTAATACTGCCATAAGCCAGGGGAGCCTTAGAACTAGAGATCTTAATACGGGGAGAGTGAACGTTCTCCCCCTCAAATACAGAAAATGTTAAATTGAAGTTAATACTAATGGTTTTTGTGTGAAGGATAAAATGGGAACTGGGGATCTGACTGAAATGGACAGGGCATTTAAAATAAATCGTTATAGTTAACTGTAAAGTGTACAGAGCTTTCAAGAGCAGACATGAGCCATGTCTTTCGGACAAATGTCAGTGTTATTCACAATGTCCAAGGCATTTATATTATGAAAGAATATGAATACTCCATTCACAAAAATGCTCCCCCCCCGGGTTTCCCCCCCCCCGTTAAGAGGCACACTCTCCTGTTGATTACTTATGGCACTGATGACTTGGGAGTGTAGTCACTAAGAAACTACAAAGCCCAACAGACATCTGTGAAAATGGCATCCTTTCAACGTGGCCATGTCGCACAAGGCCACTCTGCAAACAGGTTCAGATAAATAAAGGCAACCTTTGAAAACACTGGAAATCAATTCCCTCCCCTTCTCTCTCTCCAAGTACATTCAGCAAGTTATTCAAGGACATATTTATACACACACAAAACGCATTGAGTAAAGCAGCCAATTAAAAGCTCCTGGTGATCTTAAATACACAGAACAATCAACTGAACTAAATTTATTTGGAGATGGAGATCATATGGCTGTGACAAGGCTGGTGCTATTGCTTCACCTCAGCTGGTATTACCTCTTTAGGCTTCATGAATCATGCGAGATCATATTTTTATCCAAATCCTCTGAGTAAATACTAGTACCAGTACTAAAAGATACTAGCATATTGGTTCGTATCTGTACGTATACCATAAGACAGATACACTTCTCTCAAAACATAAAATAAAAAACACTGCCAATGGAGTTCAATCCACCATATTTCAGAATTGTCTCCATGACAATCAGAACTCACCCATCTTAAACATCGATCTAAGGAGAATCATTGACACTTTGGTGGTAAACAAAAATCAGTAGTGGGAGAGGGATAAGGCAGGGTCAATTCTGTCTGTCATCGAGAATTTCTGTCACAAAGGAGGCTACGTCGGTGTCCTTGGGCTCATGCATCTTGAAGAAGGCGTGTTCCTGCACGAGAAACAGAGCTGAGTAAAGTGGCCAAACGCTTCTTTACAGAACCTTCTTTCCATCACCCCATTGTATGTAAACACATTTATCAACCTATGCAAGGTGGGCATGTAATTGAAAGTAAAAAACTAAAACTTACCATCAGTTCGAGGTAATTCAACCTTTCGCCTGGATTCTTTTTCAAGCTACAAATATTAAAAACATCGGCCATTTGATTATAGAAATTTTCTGTTAACTGTCATTATACAATACGTTTGTGCTTGAAAACCTGTGCAACACATTGGCGAATACAAAATCCATGCTGTAGTTTAGTTTTATAGAATGGACCACTATCCCAGTCCCCGACCCAAACTAGTGGTCTCACCAGTGGGCTGTGAAGTCCACAAACTCCTTAGAGAAGCGGTCTGCAGGCAGCACTGGGGACTGCTCCTCCACCACCTGCTTCAGCTGCTGGAAAGGTGTGCCCCACGACTCGTACGGGAAGCGAAGGATGGCCAGCTCAATCTGAGCAAGAGGACCAGGCACAGGCACACAGGCACACGCACGCACGCACAGGGACACACGCACAGGGACACACGCACAGGGACACACGCACAGGGACACACGCACAGGGACACACGCACAGGGACACACG
>JAOVYW010000054.1:5728593-5739217 GCA_025775045.1 Hiodon tergisus | reverse complement strand
GTAGGGATCATTAAAACTCCGGGGTCTTGGTACATACCCCCTGCCGGGTTAAACGTAGACCATTACAGTAGGGATCAGTAAAACTCCGGGGTCTTGGTACATACCCCCCGTCGCCGCAGCAGGCAGGAAAGCCATGTTGTCCAGCAGAGCCTTCAGTAGGGCAGCGCTGAATCCCTGCTGACTGGGTTCACCTTTCCCATTGCTGTGGGGGGGGGGGCACGGCATCGACGTTAACACACACACGCACCATAAACCAAACCAGAGACCGACTAGTCACACGCATACCGGCACACCTATTAATCTGTTCAGGTATTACATCAGCGAAGTCTCGCCAGTTAACGGCTGCGGCAATGAAGACGACCCTCACCTGATACAAAGTGCAAGGAAGCGGGCGCACTTGTGGGCGATGCTCCGACCACCCTCAAAGAAGCACACCCGGATGATGTCAGGGAGCTGTTTCCTGGTCTTCATCAGCAGGCCCTCTTTGCCTTCCCTCAGGCTGAATCCCGAACAAAAACCCAAACGGCACATTAATCACCGGCCAGGAACAGCTGCCACTCAGAGGCCGGAGCGATTTCACATTAAAAGTACTGGTAGTTGCAACATCACCTGATTGATCACCAAGACCCATAACAGTAGTAGTTTGTGGTTGCCAGTTCAACACAAATCCACCTCGATAAATACAGGAGAAGGAACTGAGCCCCTTCCCCTGCCAGGAGGGCGCGTTAACCACGAGGATTACGAGCTGCTAAGCACAGAACTACAGGTCTGCCCATCAACGCCCCGAGGGAGTTCCCGTGTGATGACCCCACCTGCACGGTCCGCTGGAGTAGACCCCGGCCAGCCAGCACAGAATATCCAGCACCAGGCTCTGGGCGTGCTCCGTGACGGGGCTCTCCTCCGTCATCCTGCACAGGCTGTTCAGCAGCTTCTCGTGAAACTCGGGGAACTGCAGCATGGCACAACGCTGGACTCTGCCATGAGGTCAAACGGGCAATTTAAAAAAATTAAGACATTTATAAAAACACACGGTGGGCACACATTGGTCTTGAGGCACAGTGAGCCCACGTGAGGCACGGAGGTCTGACCTCTCTTTGGGTATGGAGGTTTTCTTGAACCTCCTGATGGTGACGGAAACCTCCTGCAGCAGGTCACAGCCGCGGAGGGTGTCAGGCTTTTTCATGGCCGCTGAGGGGTCCGACTTGGAGCTGGAGGGTTTTTCCTGAGTGAGAGGTGGAACAAATCCAGAAATGTCTCGATTTCAGAGTAGGCTCAAAACTAAAAACGAACACACAACAATTGGTGAAGGGAAAAATGTTTCTCTGTGTGTCTATGTAGTATTAACGGTAGTGTAAGGATGACAACCTCTTGAGGTCGCCGCACCTCTAACCCAGCAGCAGGGGATATGCACAAAGCTCTTATTAGGTAAAACCATGGCAAGCTACTTGCATAAAATATTGCGAAATCAATCTAAAGTGAGGAACCAAAAAAAAAATGTAACCATTGCAGATTTGAAATGGACAGGTATAACCTGCAAAACCAGGAGACATGTTCCTAAGCGTAATGAGATTCGTTTACAAACATGAGCATACACTTAACACAAGCTCTAAAATCTTGGTCGTTAACGCCACTGAGCATTACCCAGCCCTAGGCTGCAAGTCCCCATCAACATTCACTTTGTGAAGGTATTCTTATACAATGCAACAGTCAACCGTCATGTGACTTGATACAAAAAGGTCAGGATTGGGTTGAAGGAGAGGTCGTAAAAGCAAAACTCAACTAACGTTTACCGGACCTGAAAGTAAAACAACTGAAGTGGGTTTTCAGGGGGTCAACCTGAACCGTGAATCAGGTTTAAATCACATATCTGTAATGCAACTCCACGTGGATCCCTTCCACAAATCTGAATATTGGACATTAACACGACCGACGCGTCTGTGCAGCGATACGCATAAACGGCTACAAAAGCCCCCGTAGTCCATGCCATGGCATCTGCCCCACAGTAACGCTCATCGGGAGGGTACCTTGGTGGCTTGTGCCCTCTGCAGCAGGGAGGAGAGGGTGTGCGCTTTGCTGCTCTGGGGCTTGACGGCAGGCATCCTGACCACGGGCCGAGGGCTGTCTTCCGCCCCCTTGTCGCTCACCGCCTTGATGTGCACCAGAAAGGAGCGGTACTTCCCCCCGGCCATGCCTGACAGAGCGGAACAGCAGCTCACTGCATCGGACAGATGTGGCAGCTCAGCCGCTACAAGCACAACGTCTGGCCCTGTCCAGGCTAACAACGCCTTTTTTTTTTTTGCCAACACCCCATTTTCACTGAAACTGGGAGGTACCACAATGACCACCCAATACCCCCCCCAAAAAAAACAGTTTTTGCTTCAGTAATCACACGTCACACGTTTTAAAACAATTGAGCTTTCCGGAATCTTACCTTTAACTAGCTTGGGGCTTGTTAGGCTTAACATCCCCGCATGGCCAGAGAGGTCTAAGCCACTCGCCAACCACACTGGGCCACAGAGGATGTCCTCCTTGTGGTCTTCCAAAAACGGGCAAAGTCGCGACCCTTTTAAAGAAGCGGGGGGGGGGAGAGAGGACAACATGTCAAGCGCACGTTTGTGCATTCACTACACCAGCTTCAGTCCCATCGAGTCCCATACCTGGGGTCTCCTCGACGTCCATGAACTGAATGTCCTCCGTGAAGTCCTGCAGGAGCACTGCTTGACCATTTCTTTCCCCGTCGGTATGATGAAGAACGTGGGCCAGGGGGAAGGAGATCTGTCTGTCCACTGCCGTCTCTGCAAGACACTCGGCTACTCAGTGAAGTGTGAACATAAAGCACCAGGTTGCAAGGACCTGCTGGAGGGTCATGAAACAAGAAACCACTGCGGACACCACCCAACCCCGTCGACAAAGATCCTACACCACCACCGCAGGAAGAAACGGAAGGGAACTATTAACCTGGAGACCGCCGAGGTTGTATACACAGGAGTCCCCATAAAAACCATTTATGTCTATAGCCTATAAACAAAGAAAATCCTAAATCCTAATCCTAAAGCCTAGGAGTAAATCATAGTACCATCGTTTACACCTTCGCAGGCTACGCGCAGTCCAGTTTGACTGCTAGGTTCGTTTCCTTGAGACGCAAACGCAAAACATTTAGTGGACAGGAAGCAGCAGGAAGTACTCACCGTTGACTTTGCCAAGCCCAGGGGCCTTGTTTTTTAACAGGGTAACCTGGATCTGAGGAATGTTAGTGATGTTGGCGTTCATTACGAACTTGAAGTCCACGTGGCCGACCATGCAGGCCTTTGGCAAGACCAGTTCAAACACATGTTCGTCCCAGCTTGAGCTGTGGAAGGACAGATAGTTGGTGCAACGTTGATTAGGAAGCCAGAGAAGCGGAGAAACTTTCTTCCACGATATAAAAAAATAAAGAAGATTATTTAAACAGAAATATGGGAATTTAAGCCAAAAAGACGCCTGACGCCTGGCTCAGTCTCTCCAACGTGCCTGTCGCTCTGTAGTTTCCAGGTGCGAGTGTGCTGGGCAGCATCTCCGTGGTGCTGCTGATGGAGGTGCTGAGGGTGGCGCCGCTGCTGCTGTTCCTGTTGCACCTCCACCCAGCAGGGCGGCGCCGTGGCCGAGAACCGTGGAGTCAGCGTCTCGAAGCGCGTCAGCTCCACCAGTGACGTTAGGCACTCCACGCCCAACATTTGGTCCACCAGGAGGTCAACTCCTAGACATGTGAAAACATTTCTCTAAACCCGGCTCCCAAAAAAACAGGCGAACGCCAGAATTTTTGTGACGGCTCGAGTTAAACAGCTGGCCTATACAGTAACCGATTTGTTGATATGGGCAATTTAATCACAGTTGGTCTTTGTTAGGCGTAAATGTTTCCCTGAGAACATATACCAACAAGCAACAATGATATCTACTGTTCTAAAGCTATACTGATTGATTTTAAATGCAGTGAACTTGTCTCCTTGAAATCGAACGGTTGAACGTAATCACATCGGCGACGAGTTCCTTACCTGTAATCCCAGGACTAGAGGGATTGGAGGACGGTTTAGTCCCTTCCGACAGCTGTTCCGCCCCTTTAGAAAGGGGGCCATCGACAAAGTAAGTGTCATCAATATCGTCACACACGCCTCCAATTTGAAGGAAATGAAGTTCTCCACCTTGGTAGAAAAGAAAATGGCAGATCAATAACCCACAATTACATTAAATTCTTCACTTGAAAAATCTAATTAAAAAGATACGCTGCAAGAAACGTAAGGTTACGACCCCCTGACAGCAAGAACGAATCCGCAAAGCTAACCCTTTAACGATACCCATATAAAAATGCTCCACATCGAGTTTGCTTTTAAAACTGTAACTCATAATTCAACGATCCTTCACCAATCCAGGGTGCCCGATCAAAAACGAAGGCAACCCAGGGCAGCCCGCACGATGGAATGGCGGGTTGGAACGTGGAAAGCACACTTCAGCTTCCTGCACCGAGCTATTCCGACTCTCCACCTGACCTAAAGTCAGAAGCTATGGATTGTTTTTAAAAGGGTTAAACCCTTTATAAAAAGACAAACCGCCGTTCTACATGTCAGTGTAGATTCGGTTCAGAGGCTTGATCTTCCGTGTTCGCCAAACGAAACGTGTCAAAGAATCCCACTAAACGACCGCATCCTCCCGCCATTGGCCAATAAGAGCTCTACGCCAAGCGAATCCCCTGCTCACGGAGGACGTTGGGTTTACCGACTCTTCTGCTTGTTCACGTCACCGGCAGACATGCCTGCCATATCTTCTCCTTGCAACAGACAAAGACAGAGCCATATGGTCGCACCGTAGTCTTACGGACACCTTTTGTACACTGAACCCTCCTACCAAATCTGTGTATTTTTACTCATCTACTGCTTTTATATAACGTTTTTTGGGGCATTTAATCTTAATGGCCACATGAAACATGCAAAAGGACTGCATTAAAATGTAAATGTGAGGACCTAATTCAAAGGGTTTGTTTGGCTGGAAGGGAACTTGGAAACGCATCCAAGTTCTTCTGTGTTTTCCGACCATAAATAGATTCACGGACAACTACACTTATTCAGAGGAAACCGTGCAGGCTTCAAAATGTTCAAACGCCAACGTAAGCCAAGTATTGAGCTAAAACTAAAGTTTCTGAAAGCAGGGCTTTTCCAGTTTCACAAAAAGAGAGTTAATAGCAACTAGGCTGGTTTCAACCGAACAGGTCAACAGCCAAGCGTTAATGCAGAATTGGACCATTTGTGCAAGCACAGAAACGGCCGGCTCCCTTCCTGACCCGCAGCCGACACTACCTTTAGTGCAAGCGCAGAGCCGGTCGGTCCCGGAGCAGTAGGTGACCGAGACGAACGGATCGGGATCTTCTGCTCCCTCCTTCCTGGGCGGCTCCACTTTGGCCAGGACCTCCAGGCTGGAAAGGTCCAGGATCATGATGTACCCTCCCTGAGTGGTGACCACCAGGTGGCCCAGGCCCGCCACGTTGGCCCGCTTCTCCCTGGCAGCGGCAGCGCTGGTGCCGTTCTTGAGGCCGGGAGAAGCCTCCTCGGACGTGCCCTCCTCGCCGTCGTCCTCCCGAGCGTCCAGGACGTCAGGAGGCAGCAGGATGAGGGACGTGATGGCGTCTTTAGGGTCCCGGATGTGCTGGACCTTCACGGGCTCCTCCTCCAGGGTGACGATGCGGGTGGAGTAGTTCAGTTTGTACAGTACAAGATAACCGCCGCCCGCCGCCCGCGACTGCCCGGGGGGCAGGATGAGCGGGGTCTGTGGAGGGGCGCTGGGATGGGCCTCGTTGGGCTGGCCGCCCAGGCCTGTACCGTTAGCCAAGGTGGCCAGGGGCTGCAGCTCGCCCTTGCGGCGGCTGCAGAGGGCCGAGTGGAGTTTGTTGAGGTTGTTGAGGGCCTCCACCTGGTTGATGGCACTGAAGGACTCCGAGAAGGGCTGAAGGCCCACCAGCAGGTGGACTCCATCGGTGCAGGGCGTGACGGTGTCCACGTACAGGTTCTCACCCTCCAGCAGCTTAGGCAGCCGCAGGCACTGCACCAGGGCGCCCGGCTTGGGCACCAGGGAGCTCCACTTGTCAGAGTCCAGGGCAGCCAGGTTGGCGGCGGCGTCTGCAAACTGCTGGATGTAGGTGATGGGCGGGTCCTGCAGCAGGAGCTGCTCGTGGCTGTCGAACTCCATCTCGATGATCTGCGGCACCGTGAAGCCCTCCTCGTGGAGACTCTTGCTCATCAAATTGTTCATCTGGGCAAACACTTTCCCCGACTTCTCGTCGGACTCCTTGATGCTGTAGAGCAGCAGGACGGGCAAAGCCCGGCGCACCACGGCATGGGTGCCCAGCTGGGAGGGCCCACAGGCCTCGATCTCCATGGGCCCCTGGTCGGCTGGAGGCTCCGGGCCCTGAGTCCTGACCAGGCCGTCCAGGGGGCGCCGCGGGGCCCCGCAGAGGGGCGAGGCCGCAGCCGAGCGGTAGCTCAGCAGGCCGGCGGCCAACAGGCACGGGAAAGGAATGTTGTGGTGCTCGGTCGGCTTCTCCTTAGCCTTGTCCGCCTTGACCTGGGCGAGTGAAGGGTTGGCGCCCAGTTCCTCCAGGTCCTTGACGGTGTCCTCCAGCACGCTGGCCACGACCTCCCACTGCAGCTTCTCGGGCTGCTGGAGGATGCTGAGAGCCGTCACGCCCAGGTTCACCTCCATGCTTTCCTTCTGGGACGGGTGTCCTAGAGCAAGGGAATAGTGAAAGTGAGGTCAAACAGTCAAGCGGAAAAGATCTCCCCGTTCGCAAACCGCGCGTAGCAACACAAACGGGCAGAGCACGCTCCGCAAGTCATTTTTTTGGCTAGAACATGTTTCGTTCAGGAAGTACTTCGCCAAAGCCAAACTTCCATTCCCAGTACGAGCGGCATCTGTGCACAAGCAAATAACCAGAAGGCCATTATTCTCGTGCAGTCTCCTCATGCCGTACGGTCAGGGAAGATATAAATGACCTGGGCCCCACACCACCTATGGGGACCGGGGCCTTTGGACCAAGGGTGTACCTGTCACTGACTCTGATCTGGAATGCTCTTCGCTGTCTGAGTCTTCCAGCTGATCATCACTGAGGAAGACAAGCAGATGACACACACACACACAACGTTACTTCGGTACGACTTTCAGGAGGTTAGTCCCCAGGAAAAGGGGAAACCAGGTCAGTTAACAACCCGTCACCACCCAACATAGCGTGACCAGGCTGTGAAGGGTTCTAATCGGGACCTGCGTGACCAACCTGTCTCCCTCCAGTTTTGGTATGTCCGAGCAGCTGGAAGAGTCCACTAGCCAAGCCATCGTTGGTCGCCGTGACTCACTCAAAGGGCCTTGATCGCTCCCTGACAAAATCAGCTGCCGCAGAATCGCCGGGTCGTAGGGGTTGATCTCGAACTTCAAGTGCACCTGAAGAACCAAACCAAATAAAGCAACAAAGCTTCAACATTTTGCTTCCCCTCCCCCACGGAGACAGGTGTGGCAGAAGAAGTCGCACCCTGGCATCCCCCACCTTCATTAGTTTGGACACATCCCATACGCAAATCTTCCCCCGCCTGGTGGCGGCAGCGAGAAAGTGCGGGCAGCTCCCGAAGCCGTAGCAGGCTATCTCGTCAGAGCCGTCCAGGCTGGGAAACTGGGCGGGGCTGGTGGCCAGGGTGACGGACAGCGGCACGTTCTGAGTGTGCTCGCCTTTAACAAACGGACAGTTGGGGGAATGTCGCTCATGCTCGGACCTGGAGGGGGGGGGGGGAGAGAAGAGAAACGAAGGACGTAAGGATGGGACGCGTTCATTCTGTATTAAGCACAGAAAATGAATTCGGCGATAAACTAAATGAGGAGTTTACAAAGTAAGGATCTGCTCGTGACACAAAGGCAGTCCATCACTAAAAGGAGGCCGGAGAATGTGGTGAAAACACACCATGGTTCATCGGTAGGCTCCCAGCAGACCAGGCACACACTGCAGGTGAAACACATGGCCCGGTCGTCACCGGTGGAGGCAGGCTGCAGAGGGGGGGGACACCAAAAGGTGAAAAAGAGAGAGCCCAAAGTAATCACAGCGCCGCGGGGCGGGGCGGGCCGGGACACCAGGTGTGGCCAAGTCTGGCCTGCAAAGTCTCCAACACCTATAGGTTTATGTTCCGACCATCAGGTTACGCTATCTTTAGGACTGTTTTAACTTACAGTGAAATTTTTGAGTTTATGCGTTTATATTCGATGCCTGAAAGCTAGAAATGCAGGTTGATTCCTGCCCCGAGCTAACCGTTAACCGCTAAATGAGGAAGACAGCATTTCACACTACGCCTACTCCGTCAACAGCGTATACCGTTTACACGTGCATTAGTAAATATCCCGTACAAATAAAAGGCAGACCCATAATAAACCGATGATAGCATAACCTATAAAAAAGGACATGCATCAACACCATTTTCATTTAATTTATGTTTGATAGAACGTTCCAGCTAGCCTAGACAGATATCATCAGTGTCAGTACCGTACATTTAAGGTATTGACCTGAATATAGCGGGCACAATCTTGGAGAACAACAACAATTCTTGATTTTATTCCCACTCAGATTTTTATTGTTCCAATGGAACAGTTTTGCCGGACAAACATTTCCCACTTCTACCAAAATGGCTCCTTACCGAATAGAGCAAAGATAAGAACATATTTCCGTTTTCACCGGAAGACCCTGGAAGTTTCAGCACAACTAACACTTTATTGGCGTTGCCGAAGCACACTTAATTGTTTGTGGCTTTAGTTTAGTGTTGAGAAATGACTTCCCAGTTCAAAATACACCATCTCTTCCCTTCTCCTCTGTGCTGTTGGCATGACAACACAGGATGATGGGCTTGGGGAAACTGTTGTTTCTATGGTTACAATTAGCCATCCATCGCCCCGGACCCAATAGTGAAAACAAGCATCAAGGTTCTTGGTACACAAGTGAGAGAATGGGAGGAAATCTCTTACAGCGTTTAAAAAGTCTCTACTGCTGAAACCCTCCAACCCAATACCCGAGAGCACAGAGAGACAAAGACGCGTAGTAAAATGGTCGTCCTTACACTGCCTACCTGGTGGTAAAATCCTGCTTGGGCCATAGGGTCAGGCTGCGCCCACCTGTAACCTGCATGGGGCCATGATGTAAACGTTTCTCTTCTGTTAGCCTCACTGTACATTAACGACCTGGGCAATGAACAGGAAACAAAAAGAATTTAAAATACAGCATGCTGCAACCGCAAAATACTCAAGACATGCAATCTCTGCGACACATAACCAACGTTCCAGCGAGTTTTTGCCGACGTCCCAGGGTCATGACACAGAACAGCTGACACCCTGCCCAATGGAAGGCAGGTACAGACCTACATACCTGGAGAAGCACTATAACTGTGTTTGATCTTACCAGTTCAATGTTTAACTTGATTAGTCAGAGTGCTTAGTAACCGAATCGCTGATTCGGGGATATGTTTTAAGACTGAATATTTACTTGAAGCGATTCAGGGGTTAAAACTGAGCCTTAACCGCGAGGTCACCGCGCGTGTGCGTATCTGAACGCGTTTCACCTATCTACAGAGCGTCCGGGCCCCACGCCCAGTTCGGGCCGCGCGTTTGGTAAGAGGTAGGCGAGCCTGTCCATGATAGATGAGGCCACAGACAAGGCAGCAACGTTCTGGTTCATCTTCTTCAGCTCGTTCACCACGGCGCCGCCCACCAACTTCAGCACATGGTGTGGAAGATGGAACGTTACAGTAGCCCACTGGAGAGAGAAAGACAGCGGCACATAAACACACACCCGCCACACGTCACTCACACATTACACCGCTGGAGGGCTGGAAACACTGTCGGGTTCATGCCGAGAATTCAAAACCGGTATCGTCATGTGACATCTGAATGCCACCATTGGCTGATCCGGGTTTAGACAAAAGGGCTGCCACTCACAGTCCGCGTGGCTTTAATTTTAAAAAAGGAAGAGGGTGGCCGTGGATTAAGTGATGATGTGAAGATGTTTCATTGTGGGAGCAGGACCGAGCAACGCCACCGCTCAGAACTTAAGGGCGATCGGCTACCGAGGCACACTGGCAAGGCACGTAGGAGCGGCGAGACAAACGTGCAGCTCAGAGAGAGACGGGGGTGTAAATGGGTAGAGTAGCGTTTCTTTGGCTGGAGTTCGGGAGTTGCATGGCATGGCAGAAAAGGCACAACAGAACCACTGGTCGGAAAAAACAAACACGCATTCGCAAGAAGTCGAATTACACTGAGGGTTAGACGCCAAAGGGCTGAAGTGGGACATTGCTCTGGGCAGACCCGTTGTGTGGCATTCCTGCCACGGCACATATAATGGCTGTGTGTGCGTGCCTGCGTGCGTAAGAGCCTCCCGTCAGATTACACCCCGCTGACCCTAGACTACCGCACACACGCCCATTAAATACAGCATCCACTGTGGAGTCTGCTCAGAACACACACAAATGGGAGCACAGTCAATCAGCCAACTGAACACACTGGTGTGACCTCCACCACAGCGTACCAGAGCCCACTTTACATTCCCAGCATAGATAAACGGCCATTCCGGTGTGTGTGT
>JAOVYW010000054.1:5716090-5728493 GCA_025775045.1 Hiodon tergisus | reverse complement strand
AGCGGAGTGAGGGGGGAGTAGGGAGGTGAAAGATGGAGCTTTGTTAGGGTTGCTGGTGTCATTATAAGCCACTGGACCAGAACAACCTCCCAACATATATGCTTGCTTATAGCTCATGTTTTCTTAAAAAATGCCTAAAAAAACCGCTCACCCCTAACCTCTTTTATTCATTAACTCCAAACAAAACCCAGTCATTTCATTCATTGTTCCCTTCTTTTAAAGAATAGAGTAACGTGTATTTACTTGCCCTCGGTGGCGTTCAAGAGCTGTAACATAAACCACTTCATAATATATCCCTCTAGGCTACATCTCTGCAGAGATGAACCCAGGCGGTTTAGGATCTGACAACTCATAGATTAAGTATTTTGAAGGATGCAGGGAGTGGTTTCAATAAACTTAATAAGTCACTGGATAAACGTAATTTAAAAAAAACTGTTTGGTTAAAATAGTTTGTCTCATCAGTCTCAACAACCCTGATTGTCGAAGACTGTGAGGAGAATCCGAGGTGACAACAAGATGCGGGGCAATCCCACTTTCAGAGGGGCGTGAAGCATGCAGCACACAGCCCCACTGGGCTTTCAGTGTTTGCTGTCACGGTTTACATTGGGCTCACCTGTACAGCCGGTCTGTATTTACATAAGACGCGAGTGAAATCAATTCAGAGGCCCAAGTTAAAACTGTCCGACAGAGCTCAGCCCCCCAAGAAAGGCTAGTATATGCTCTTACCTGGAAATTGGAAACAATATGCCTCAAAGCCAGACCTAAACATGAACCAATCACTGAGTGTCACATTGAAATGGAGGACAATTTTTAATTCCTGTTTAAAAAATCCTTCTAAAAGAAAAATATATGGAGGACTGATTATGACACAAAATCTAGAACAAAGAACAACCAGAAATCTGATTTAAAAAAATAAAAGATCATCGCGCAATTAAAAAACTGTCAATCAGAGAGGCATTCTGAATGATCTCATTCAATCTTAAACTTTTTCATTTCATGAGCCTATATTTCCTCTCTTCAACTCTAAAGACGTAAATATGATCGGCAGCCAAAATGGAACAGGCTTGATCCTCTTGTTCTGTGATCTGAAAATTTGCAAGATGTTTCAAATCTGAATCAAATCTTTGACCAAACCGCTAATCAAAAATGTTGAATTTAGAAACGCTATCATGATAATTTAATTGCTGAAATTTCAAGACAGCTTCTAGTACATTGGGGTACATTTAAATATTTTTAAATAGCAGACTCCAGCTACTGGATAAGAGGGAATAAAAAGAATAAAGTCTCCACCCTAACGAGAGCAGGAGCTACTTTTCACTTGATGACAGACGCCTGCACAGATGATTGATGGAGAGTGGCAGACTAAAGTGGCAGGCCCTCGATTTCTGTCTAGACACAGAACTCGTGTGCAAACTGGAATTTTACGCCCTATTCACCTGGCCAATGCTTTTTATCACACAGGCCCTGGAAAACATACCTGCGTTCTGAATGAGAGGATTAAAGGGCCCAAGGGGGGATTGAAACAAAAGCGTTCAGTCATTATCCCAAATGCTACACCATCACCTCACATTGGAATATGCACTGCTTTAAACTGGAGAACAAACTAACTAAAATTGTCCCGACTCGCTGATATCTAACAATCTTCAGGGACCTGCAAGAAATTCTGAAATTTTAGCAGACCAAGAATACACAAGCACTCATTTACTTGTGTGCAATTTTACGGACATGAAACTGAGACACAGGTACACACGTGTGTGTGAGGATTAAAGTTTGGATTATGTCCCATAAGGTGCCTCATACCATCTTGTAAAGTCTTAATCTATACATGTTCAGACGCAAACTCACTAATGTCAACACAGCACCACAATCAGCCACAACACTGGTTCCTTAGGTTTAAAGTTTGGGAAGTAGCCAAACCACCATCAAATTTAATGCAAATCAGCATAATGGGGAGACTGTCATTTTCAATGAAGCAATAAAGCATGCAAGTTGGCTACCTGGCTACCTCATATTATGACGTATATTGTGAACACTGCACGGTTATGAACACTGCCAGCTTGTGAACACTGCATGGTAGTGAACACTGCACGGCTGTGAACACTGCACGGTTGTGAACACTGCACAGCTGTGAACACTGCACGGTTGTGAACCCTGGACGGCTGTGAACACTGCACGGCTGTGAACCCTGGACGGCTGTGAACCCTGGCCGGCTGTGAACCCTGCACGGCTGTGAACACTGCACGGCTGTGAACACTGCATGGTTGTGAACCCTGGACGGTTGTGAACCTTGCACGGCAGTGAACACTGCACGGTTGTGAACCCTGGACGGCTGTGAACACTGCACGGCTGTGAACCCTGGCCGGCTGTGAACCCTGCACGGCTGTGAACACTGCACGGTTGTGAACACTGCACGGTAGTGAACACTGCACGGCTGTGAACACTGCACGGTTGTGAACCCTGCACGGCTGTGCACACTGCACGGTAGTGAACACTGCACGGCTGTGAACACTGCACGGTTGTTTTTAAACTTTTAAATCAATTCAGCTAGCATGATTAGGCACTACTCTGTCTACTGTTATCAGTCCAGATAATGTGCAAATACCTCTCCCACCTTAGACTGCTAATGGACCCATGACAAGAATGAGCACACCAAAAGGTGATATTTTCAGGTCATCTGCTCTAGAATGAAATGACAAATGTCTTTATTTAGATGACATCCCCATTAGCAGCAATGTTGTTACAAGCGCCCCTCTTTCATTCCGTGATGTCGTTTCCTGTACCAGGGGTTGCCAAGTGATGATGCCATCGTTGTCAGCATCATCCACCTTTGCGTTGCCATCAGAAGCCGGCCGAGACTATTGGAAATTTCTCAAATAAGCAGCCTGCATTTCTGCTGATCGTTTGAATTTCCAGATACCCAATATGGGCACATTTCCTCCGTAATGAAGAATCAGATTTCCCCATGTGCTCTCTCTCTAACGCTCACTGTGGTATTTCCCCACAGTTTTACTTAGTTCCACACATTTCACCCACACACACACACACACAAATACATATATACACACACATACACATATATACACACACACATATATACATATATATACACACACACACACATATACATATATACACACATATATATACACACATATATATACACATACACACACACACATACATATATATACACACACACATACACATACACATATATACACACACACACATATATATACACACACACACATATACATACACACACAAACATATATATACACACACACACGTACATATACACACACACACATATATTTACACACACACACATACACGTACACATACACACATATATTTACACACACACACATATATATACACACACACACATATACATACACACACAAACATATATATATACACACACACGTACATATACACACACACACGTATATTTACACACACACACGTACACATACACACACGCACACGTACACGTACACATACACATACACGTACACGTACACGTACACACACACACGCACACGCACACGCACACGTACACATACACATACACACACACACACACATAATGAACCAACCAACACTCATAGGGACATCCCCAAATTGTCACAAATTGAACAGTGGAGGATAGCACATAATATCTCGTCCATTCCAATGCTGGTAACTGGGGAGGCCACCAGTGGAACTCAATTAGCTGTCGTGATTCTAGGCCCATTCCTGGACAGTCTCAGCCTTTTGAATGGAGCCTGACGGAAGAAGCCATTTGTGGATGGACTGACTGCTGACATCGAAGGAAGCGCCTGATCAACAATGATGTTCCCGTACCCTGTGGCATCCAATGGTAACAAGGAGGTAACCAATGAGCTGATCCCAGCTGGATGATTTTTGGGAGGTGGACATTACACACGTTATACCCTTGTATACCCTCCGAGACACCGAATATGGAAAAGTCTATTCAAAACGTCTTTGCTCTTCTGTAGGGAGCACAAGCTTGCCATAAAAAAACAAGAACAGTGGGGGTCAAAAGATCACAAACCCAAGGATTTTTCAACAAGAAACATCAATTAAATTGGATCATTTAGATCAGGTTTTTTCTCTCTCAAAAGCCCTGTTTAATATTAACCCTGGATGTTACTTGACGATTGGAAATTTGTTTGGAACTAAAATACGAATCTGGTCATAAAAATTATCCAATTTTTGGATCTCAGAGGAAAATACGCAGATAACGGTCCGCCTGTAGATATATGCTTTCAAAGTAACGCAATACGCATAAAACTGTAGCAATCCCGAAGCCTCGCTAAGAGGGATGGGCCTCATAGCGATGTGGAAACAATGCCACCTTTGGCACAAACTTCGCGTCTCACCGCAACCAGACCTCCCAGGAAGTTAAACGGGTGTTGAAAGCCATCGCTAGGCCGTCTAGAGTGACAAGGTGGAAGACCAGCGCGAGGGCGCTCTGAGAGCACTTTGTCTAAAGCGAGTTCCAGAGGTCTTTGGATAATGCTCAGGTTTGTGGTCCCAGCGTCTTCGTTCTTGCACGACCATATTAGGGGTCTGTTTATAGGGCCCAATATAATCAGAACCTGCGATTGATGAATTGCGCATTTAGAAAGACAATATACCAACAAAGGAAATCAGCGGAGATATTTAATGTTAGTGATGCCATTAGCACTAGACTGTAAACTTCATGTAGCGTTACATTGGCAAGCTATCCTACTAGATAGCCTTTATATCTTGATAAATAACGTATACGTCTAGAAAGCAATGATATGTTAGCTAAATGTTTCTGATATTTTGATTTCAGATCATCTACCACCAATTTTTCACGTGTTATATTTTAACCGTGTTTAGCCAAGAGATACTCACTAAATCAACAGCAGCACTCTCTGTGCTCATCTTGCAAAGCGAAGGTTGCCAGAAATTTGGGAGCTTTTCTATCCTAATCACACAAAAATTACCATCCCAAAAATATCCCAATCAAACACTAAACAAAGCGACGTCACCTATTAGAAATGTATATGGTGTGTGTATATATACACATACATATATATATATATATTTGTAATTCGCCTACTTGCCCCATTTTGAACATTAAACACTAACGTTAGTGCACGTCCGTGGACTGAAAAACGTGCCTAAATTTCGATCGCCGACGTCATTAACTGAATCACTGAAAATGCTCTCAACAGATATGCGGCAGCTTCGATAATGCACTGGGAATGATCTATGGAATAACATAAATCGGCTTCAATAATTGTTGGTTATCTTTGTGTTAATGGCGCAACCACCTCAAAAACACGCACATTATGTCAAGAATTCCAAACTTCTCTAAATGGTGCATCTTTCATGTATTTAAATGTGTTTAATTGTCGCCTTCTCCGTCCCATTTCTTCCGCATAGTGAAAAACAAATATTTAAATTTTGAGCGATATTGCCGAATCTGGCAATACATCCATATATCTAATCACTGGGCTCTGGGTTGATGCTATCACGCTCCTAATCCGGGAGGGCGTGTCAACGGGACAGAATATTACTGGCGGGAAAATATGACTCAGGTGAGGATACCTTTGACAGTAACCCCATAGCAGCGGAATTGTAGACGTGATAGTACCTTAGAAGGTGGTACCAACATCAGCGCATATCTGATGGAATATCCAATTATGACACACCCAAGTTACAAAATGTGATTGGTTACTGCACAGAAATGAAAATTTTTAAGTGACTATAAACGTTTTACCAAGCTTAAAGCACAAAATTACCTGTTAGTAATCGCCATGTGCTGTGTAGTGTGCGGTATGAGTATCAGATTTACAATTTTTTTTTTTTTGTGTTAAAGCTATAGTCAAGGCATGCCTTTTAAATACCTTTAAGGCCCCGCCCCTAGAATAACTCCCTCCCCGCATCTACACTAAAACAAGATTTTAAACAAAACCCATAGAATAATGGCATCATTCAAGTCGCAACTGAACAGAGGATTAACAGACCACTTCTTAACTGGCCCCGCTGCACGTTCTCACACGCAGTCCTTTTGAAGTGGGATTTAAAAAAAATATATTTCAGTAGAAAAGCTGCGTGACATTAAGAATTACCTTGGGGATGTATTAAAAAAATGCAGTTAACACTTTCATAGCCGAGCGGTTGGAATTTTGAGTTTGAAGTGGAGCGAGAACTGCATAGCCTACACGAAGCAAGTGCCTTAAAACTGAGTAAAAGCGTCATATTAACAATTGATATCTAATAAACAACGCAATAAACAAACGGAAAATAAAAAAAAATTAAAAACCTGCAACAATGCAATGTAATGTTTGACCAGTGCCACTTGAAATACATTTAGATTTTAGTCAGTTTGGCAGACGCTGTTATCCAGAGTGCAGTAGTGTAGTTGGTTAGTAGGCAATAATTTTCCGAAAGATTTCAGTTTCTTTGCTGTAGATGTGTTGAAGGGAACCAGTTGGGCTACTTGATCGAAGCAGTCACTAAAATTAACGTCAGTTAGCTTAATGTATCCACTACACCATAAAACAATACACAAAAGCAGGAATTAACATCAATTTCAACAATAGCTTAGAGAGCGGTGTTTCACGCAACAAATAATTGGTGTTTTCTTAACACTCATACGTGGAATACAACCAATAAAAATGGAATACATCCTAAAAAGCATTTAGTATGTAGTATATTCACTTTTTAACTAAAGTTATTCCATTTAATATTTTAACTGAGACAAGTGTACCAAACTTCACCTGGTGATAAAATACACAATATTTCGTAGTAAAACCAGCAGGTATTAAGGGGTCGAAGTCTAGACCCCTGTTCTTACTTTAAAAAAACAAAACAAAAAACAATTACCATTAGGATGGTGAAATGCAAGACATTAGACTAATATGCATATACTTACCAACTTGGTCCTTAAATTCCTTTAAGCTTGCCATATCTATGGCTAATTTTTAACGAGTCTCACTTCTTAGATGATAAAGTCCGTTACACAAAAAGCGTAGAGAAATTTCTGAAAAGGTCAGTGTTCTTTCCGCGGCAGAACGAACGCGATGTGCTAGCCTGCAGCGTATCTGAACACCTCCAGTTTTTCTCTCTCTCTATCCCTTCACCGTAAAACAGCGGAATTCGCGAACTACCACGAGTTTAGGTACAGTGATATTGCAACTTCTGACTAATTTAAGTGTATTTTAAGCCATTACTATTTGTTTGACATTCGTCAACCATTGGAGTCTTTCAAACTGTATTTTCCGATGCAGGTCCATGGTGCCTAGAAGTGTGAAGGAACAACGTGTCCTTTGCTAGGGGTATTTCCTACTACAGAGGAAATTACGACGTCGCGTTAGTACGATCTGGTGTTAGTTGCGGAATTAATCCCGTCCTATTGGTTTTTTACTCCGCAAATAAGCAATAACTTAGCATACGCCTGTATTTCCCTTTTAATGTATCAAAATATTTCCAGAAAAAATAAATGCCTAGGCACAGTGCCACTCTAGTTTTTTTTAGCTCTAGGGATTTTATAATTCTGGGATTCTCATTCTCTATATTTTAATCTTCTTTGACAACGTTGACTTTGTAAGTACAGATAAACTAAATACATTTCATCCCAAAACAAGAGATTTACTCATTTCTGATATATTAAGTATAAGATCCCTGTTCTTGATAAAGAATATAGTAAGTAAGTGATAGCAATGGATTTAGATTTACGTTAATGTAATGTCTGTGGTAATGTACGTCTACGTTAATGTAATGTCTGTGTTAATGTGGGACTGTGTTAATGTAATATCTGACTGGTAGCCATTGACGCAATGGGAATCAAGTCACTGGAGCAGTGTGGCGTAGTGGGTAAGGCTTTAGTCAGAAGAATGGATGTACTGTACCCCTGACCAAGGTATTTAATTGTCAGTACATATCCAGCACATACCTTTGTAGTATTTGGGGTAATATTGGAAACTATATGTCGGTACATCTGGAAAATAATGTATTCTAAGTGTCAAAAGTAATGTCAAGGAATTCAAATAATCAATGAAAAAAAAACTGATGTTGACATTTTTGTTAGACAACCTATGTTATCTTGAGGTGGCAGGACATCTTCGCAGCCTCTTTGATTTCAGCAGAGATAGAGATTGGAATCACAACCACAGGAACGAGAAACAGAACACAAGAGTGAAACCTATCTTGAAACTGAACAAGGTTGGACTTTTTAAGCCCATAACCCCTCAGGTGTAATGAGGTACTTACTGAAATGCAACAGTTCTCATCGTGAACACGCAGTCATTTCTCTTATACTTTTAATTAATAATGCATGACAAAAATGTTAAATATCAACAGAAAGGGTTCATGTAGACAAAGTGAAATATGTTTTAGAATACTCTTGAATCCTTTCTGTTACCATGACATGACACAGTAACCACCTAACGACACAGCAGGGATGCGGTTCGAATCAGTTCGAATCAATAGTGAAGAAAATGTAAAGAACATTACTTACACTGAAATCTCAAAAAAGCAAATGAACTGCTTGAAAACTCTTAGACTGTAATTAGACTGCTGAGTGTTAACCTAGTGGAACCTATACCTATCTCCACATTGCCTTTAATGAAAACTTACAAAGACATCGGCCCACACACATTTCATACCAAGGCTAACTTAAAAAAAAATAAAAAAAATTCAGCTTCTAATTTCTGGCTTGGCATAGTGAACTTTACATTTATAGAAAGACTAAGGCCAGAAAGGTGGTCTCTTTGGGTCCATTACCTCTCTGGGTGCTTTGCAGGGGTCTCCAGGGACTGAATGAATGCAGAGGGATGACAAAAGCGCAGTGTATTGTGTTCGAATCCACCCACGCACAGGCTCACTGCTTTCAACAAAAGCCCAAAATCCGATGACACACGATCCCAGAGCTGAGCGCCACTGCCCTTTAATGTCGCATTTATTCATTTTAATTAAGTTGGTTGGTACATATTGTCTACACAGAAGGAGTTTCTCAGCAAATGGAACTAAAGGGGCAACTACTGGAGGCAGAGTTTGTGTGTGAGATATGTAATTCTATACCACCCATTAATTAATATGGGGCAGAATGTGTGCCAAGAGACTATTCTAGGGGATTTCTCAGAAGAATTTCCTCAAATACCTAACAATAACTTATAACTTTCTTCTCCTATACTACACAGTTTTTTGTTTTTTTTGGGGTTCTAGATAACATAAAAAAATATGCCTGCTGACAGGATTTGAATTTGGCATCCTGTTCACTGGAGTAAATATGCCAAGCAGGTACGTTTAATTAAGTGAAGGGTTCCATTTCCCATTTTCGTTTTGGGTTGAATGCCACTTAATTGCACGTAAAGGTGTGTATGGAAAATACCATAGAAGGTATATATTCAAATGGTCTCTTATCCTACAAGCTGCGGAGACCAAATTATCAGGATCTGTTTTTTTTGTGGGTTTAATAAGGAAACACAAGGAGAGCGCAATTGAACAGAATACCCCGCTAAACGCTTCAAGATATGAATAAAGGGCTATTAAATGTGTTAATTTGTGTGTTGTCTCGCGCATCCTCAGCAATCCCACTCCTGGAACTTCCGTGTGTGTGTGTGTGTGTGTGTGTGTGTATGTGTGTGTGTGTGTGTGTATATTTTAATTTTGTATTATTATTTTTGCACAGGTCACTTCAGAGGCTCCGTAGTGAAGAAACCAGGCGCTGATTTTCCGTGGATACGCAGGTGGGCACCCGCCCCCTTGTGATGTGATTGGTCACCTCGTGTGCCCCCCAAATTTTTATTGGCTTTTAGTGATGTCAATCATTGTTTGCTTCAATAGTCACTTTTTTTTATTTTACGGGAATCTGCACTTTGCTTTTATTCAAATGAAGCAGTGAAAACACAAATAAGTCGTACAACCGCCGGTTCTACTTTTTATATATCTACCTTCTACTTTAAGTATAGTAGCCTGTATTACTAACTTCATAATATAATTCCAGTGACCGTGGTTTATCCAATGGTAGCCGTGCTTAGTCTAAATGTTTTTGGTTTTTATAATTGGAAGATATAGCCATTATTCTACATATACTATGCAAAGAACTGACTGCCAGACACAAACGTGCAAAATGGCTGTAGATGTGAAGTTGGAGGAACGTGAGATCGAGGTCACACCTTTTCCTACCATCAATCACACTTACACTGTAAATGTAAATCAAAGGCTATGCACCGGAAAACGCATCTGCTAATATTTCTAGTCAAGAAAAAAGTCTAACTTCCAAGTCGACAGTTGAGCCAAGTTCTGATTCATTGACGGCGGGTATGGCGAACCACGTAAAACAAACAGCGAAGCCTTCTACAGCCCCACAACAAACGTGCAGCTGTGTGTTGCAGCGAGGAGAGCTCTCGCGTTCTAATCCAAATATAAAAAATAACTTTGATGATATTCAGGGGCAGAAACAAGCCAGCCATGGTTTCTGTAAGGGTAACAAACAAAAATTGATTTATTTACCAGCACGAAATGGCCCTTGAGGAACAAAACAAAGGCCAGCCGGTGTCGGCGACTTCCAACAGCATCACAGTTCCCGTGAGTTTACAGAGCCGTGGCACACCTGTCTTCATACCATCTCAAACCTGCAGCCTTTTTCCGCTGCCACTAGAGACCCGAAGCCGCCTTGTTAGCTCACCATCGCTTACTAGGACGGTAAAAGTGGGTATAATTTATAAGCAACCATCCAGTCAGGCCCTGTCCCCAAACCAAGAAAATCTGCCTTTTCCACGCATGCTCGGACGTGTGGATGAGACCCTGTCTCAGCCGAATAATGAAATCTGCTCGGATTCTCAGGCAAACCTCAGTTCCGCTGCTTCTGGTCTGGGTTTGTGCACGAGAACCATGGAGAAACGGGGTTGTAGAGGTGCAGTTTGGTGCCAAACACCCTGTGACGGCCAGTTACGGTACCGCTGAAAAACTAAAACTTAATCTCTCCAGTTTTACCTCAGAAACAAGTGTGTCGGGACAAAACTGCATAACTCCGGTCACCGTAGGGATGGGTACAGGTTCGACCAGAGCATACTCACTATTGAGGACGAAAAGAAAGTCTTATTATTTCTGTAAGAAAATGGGGCTAGTGTTGGAGGTAAAATCAGGAGCTAGGAGACCGAAGCGTATAGCTTTGCCAAACAGGAAGGCCGACCCTGGAGGCATGTTCTTCTTGACATTTTGGAGTACAATTTTGATCTGGGCTTAGAAAGTGAGCAGCAGAAAAGCCTGTTTTCAGAAGCCGTCGCAGATCTCGCTCAAAAAATGGTTGCCCAGAAATGGAAAATGTTTGGAGGAAAGCGGTTTCAGTTCCTGAAAGAGCACTGCCCGTTACCCGTTAGAAACGTCAATTTGGAAAGGGTAAAAGTTTGTGAGCCTGAGGGCACAGGTAGCCGCGTGAACAGGCAGGTTTTGCTGGAAGTAGTGGCACTGAAGGCACATACTGAAAGGAAGCTGAATGACACGGACAAGCTGACAGAGGAATGTGAAGCGGTGAAATGGCAAAAAAAAACGGCTTATTGTGCGAAACAGAGGACTGCGACAGAAACTGCTCAGGGCAAAGGAGGAAACGCGGTTATGGATGCGGAAGTACAGGGAACTCGAGGAAAAGGACCGTTAAGTGAGCGTAAGATATACGAGTGTATTGACCGTCAGGACGGTGAAATAATGTGGCTTCAGCAAAGGGTTTCGGATTTGTTGCAGGAGAAATCTGTGCTGGTGGATGAGAAAAGACGGCTGTGTGTGGTGGAAGATGATGTGAAGAAGGAAAAGCCGTTCCACGCAAGCCTCTTAAGAACTTTAGCCTATGGGAGAACAATCCAGTCTGCTCACTCAAATGTTTAAAATGAATGGTTTTGAGTGCCATCTTGGCTATTTTGTTCTGTGAGTTCAATATTTACCAGTTTGTCCTAGGAAATAGGATGGTAAATGGACCCTGATGCTCAGAAGTTTTTTTAATTATTTGGACTTGAATCCTGTTAATCTGTCATTGTAGCTTCAGCTACATTAACGTTAATAACTGGAAGACCAGAACTTCTAAACGGACATGTTTGTGTTATAGTTAATTTTCTTTTGGATTACATGTTTCACAGTGCCTACACAGAGGTGACGCCAAACAAACGCAGTGCCTACACAGAGGTGACGCCAAACAAACGCAGTGCCTACACAGAGGTGACACCCAGCTAACACAGTGCCTACACAGAGATGACACCCAGCTAACACAGTGCCTACACAGAGGTGACGCCAAACAAACGCAGTGCCTACACAGAGGTGACGCCAAACAAACGCAGTGGCTACATAGAGATGACGCCCAGCTAACACAGTGCCTACACAGAGTTGACGCCAAACAAACGCAGTGCCTACATGGAGTATGTCA
>JAOVYW010000054.1:5694364-5712684 GCA_025775045.1 Hiodon tergisus | reverse complement strand
ATGAATGAATGAATGAATGAATGAATGAATACAAGAGTAGAAACAAGATAATTTAACTATAAGTTTAAGTTTAAATATAAACTATGGAGCTAGGGGAGGTAAGTGATTGATGCTTAACACCAACAGTGACCCATTCCTAATTAGTTACTGTGTTGGGCATGAACAATTCCACACCACTCAACCACAGCAAACACACGTTAACAGAGATATAACAAAGATCGCAGGCATCCGTCTCCTCAACCACCAACTGCACTATGTCTATCAGCACGGTCTATCTTTCCCGTCTTTTCTTAAGGGTGATTTGATAGCATATACAATGGTTCCCGTAGTAGTGATGTTGATTCAGAAAGACAAATTGAGTAAGGGGGTGGCACCTTTTAGACTGGTGGCCCACAGTAAAATTAACATTAAATGGATAACCGTTCTGGGTCATTTCTCTAATGAAGGTTTTTAATACCGCAGCCTCTCCATGAACCACGGTGACCTCTGTTGCTCTGCAGTTTCACCTTGCAATACAGGCCGGTAACCAAATTACTCTTGAGTGAGAAGATGTTTCCATTTTCTATGAAAAATGTATATACAGAATTATAGAAAAAAGCCCGGAATTAATGTGTCTATGTTTTTTTTTATATAGTTAAACTGTGGTTTAAATTATTAAACGTTACGACACATTTTATTCATTAGTTAATATCGCATTTTCAAAGAAATTTCGCGTAGGACGTTTAAACGAAGTTATGGGTTAACGCACACCACTGTCTAGGCGTAACAGAGCTAAAGTTTGAGAAAAGTGACGGTGAATTCTCCGTAATTTCACCGACAGACACACGCTTCGAACTGGCAGTAGAACACACGCTCCTTCAAGTACCGTCATTACGCACGCTTTTTGGCGATTACGCGTAATACGTCCGCCCAATCAGCGGAGGACTCTGAAACCCCAGGAAAGAGGCAGATGATATGGCAGCTTTGTGACCGACCAGGTGGAACTTGCCTTTGTTAATACGTTTAAAACGAGGAAAATGAAAACATTATAACGCGAAAACGGCGATAACGTAAACCGTTTAAAATGATTTACTTGATAATTATTTCTGCAATTTGCGGGGCTCTCGTCACTCTGCTGTTAGAGTTTTTGCTGTTGTTTCGGAGGAACCCAGAGCCTATAGCTAGGACAGTGCAGTATGTCAAAACAGTGCCTGATCCCACATTGAAAGATTACTTTAGTAACCAACATGCCGAATCTGGACAGCCGCAACAAGACAACACGGCGTCTACAGCATCCAAACAGCAAGAGGCCAGCTCTCCAAGGCAACAGGAAGCGACTGTCCCCAGCAGTAACCCTAAACAGCAGCCGCCGCCTTCTCAAAACGAGCCGCTCCACACCTCAAAACCAGAGACGTGCAATTTTCTCAATGCAATATTTCTATTTTTATTTCGAGAGCTCAGAGACACCTCAGTGGTCAGACACTGGGTGATCAAAAAGATCAAGGTGGAGTTCGAGGAGCTTCTGCAGACCAAGACAGCAGGGCGGTTGCTGGAGGGACTCAGTCTCCGGGATATTTCTTTGGGTAATTCATTGCCGGTGTTCAAAACCGCAAAACTTATGAAGCCCGTGGAGGGAGACGAGGACGGGATGCCGGACGAGCTTAATTTTGAGGTAGACCTGGAATACAACGGCGGCTTTCACCTTGCAATCGACGTGGACTTGGTATTCGGTAAATCCGCTTACCTGTTTGTGAAGATGACTCGTGTTGCGGGGCGACTGAAGCTGCAGTTTACTCGCATGCCTTTCTCGCACTGGTCCTTCTCGTTCCTGGAGGAACCGCTGATCGACTTCGAAGTGAAGTCCCAGTTCGAGGGTAGACCCTTACCTCAGCTCACCTCCATCATCGTAAACCAGCTGAAGCGGGTCATCAAGAAGAAGCACACGTTGCCAAATTATAAAATCAGGTAAAACACAACAAATCGCGCTCAGGGTATAGGGAAGCGAGGTACCTGCATGTGAACCGTGGCCGCCCGGTGTTGTTTTTACGTTGACATTAATTGTGTGAAGAGATCGTAGTGACGTAGCAGAGCGTTTTGCCAAGCATATTTTCACCAATCCATTTTTTTTATTGTTCTCCCGGTCAAACTGATTTATGTACAAGCTTCAGACGGAATTTATTAATGCAGCATTGTCTATCACAGAGACTCTGTCACGGTTAATGGACGCATCAGTATAAAACACTTAAAGTCATCTAGGTCAAAGCTCAAACGGTGCATTCTTAACACAGGAATCGAGATTACATGAATGTTGTTTATGATAAGACCTGTCCATATATACGGCACAATCGGTAAGTTCACACGAACGTCACATTTTGGGGTAGTGCACCTCTGCCTGTTAGTTTAGTGCAGGACGTGGACATGCGTAACCATAGCAGATAGATTGCGACCTGTCTTCCTGAGGCCAGTAAACACGGCCAGTCTCACCTTATTGAGAAAGTTTCAAAATGCTTGCAGTCGGGTGTGACAGAATGACGAAAGTTCCATCATTTGGTACAAATTACCATAAAATGAAAAATGACGTCGTTGTCTGTATAATAGGGCCTTTTTGTTCCGTCTCTTTCCCTGTTCGAAAAACATATTGGCACACATCCACAGACGGTTTGTTCGATAGGGACATATTCTCTCTTTAAATGCACCTCGAACAGCAGAATCAGTAATGGCCCTTTTTGTTTTATTAAAGGCGCTTTTAAACCATGCGTGTTTTGCAGTGTTGTGACATTCAGTCACTAAAATGCGTATGCATTAGAGCTTCTAAAAAAGCTTGTTTTGAAGAAGAATGTACAATTTGGAGTGGGGGGGGCGGTGTGATCAACCACAGTGACATTAAGCTACATTGCAGCTTCTGAAATATCCTTACACGTTTTGGAAATTTTGTTATCTCCCAGTTGGTGCGGTAACGACCAATAGCCTATTGGCGTGTGATCTTACCACGAGGTTTTAAGACCGAGGTCTTGAGTAAAGAAGGAAAAATACAATACACACTGCATACGTTGAGTATTTTCGCCCCCAGGTCTGGTACGTCAGCTTTGCGTATGAGCAATGCAGTCAGTAATTTAAGCCGAAAAAATTGCAACTGTTTGAATTTGATCATAACATGTTAATATTTTTATTTAATTTATAACCGGAGTGAAAAGGGGTTGCCGGGTCTCCAAATGTAATGTGTTTCTTATCTTGTTAGAGTTTTTGCTAGTTTTAGTTAGTGATTAACCGGTGTATTGTTAAATACAATTTTATAAAAAGTAGTAAAACTTTTCTGTTCTAAACTCCACTGTATGTCCCGAAAGACAAAGGCTGGAGTAAATTATGTTTAAGTGATTTTGTATTTCCAAATCGATTGCATTCAGATCTAGTTTGGGGCTTTTTAGGTCTGCTTTTGGTAAATTCACATCTAGGTCTGGTGTATTGAATTCTCCTTTAATCTTGGGCGCTGAGAGGTTCAGGTCTGGTGAATCTCTATTTTCATATGGTTTCAGTTCATTCAAGGCTATTAGCATGTGTGTTTGAGAGATTTATGGATTCATTCATTCAGTGCTTCAAGTGAAGCATCTGTCAGCTTGTAATTGGCATCAGTTGTTTTTTATTTTTATTTATTTAAGAAAGGTCTTTCTGTACAGTGTAGAAACTGGACCAAAAAAAGTAAAATCATATTCAGTCCCATACCTTTGCACCATGTTGAGGATAAATGCTCTCACAATATCACAACATTTCATTGGTAAAAATTTTAAATTATTGGTTATAAATAAATCGCGTTTTAGCATTATAAGTGTCTTCTTTGTTACCTCACAATCTCTACCAACAGCTCTGAATTAAGGTCCGCAAAGCATACACAAAACGGAGGTTTGCCTGATTTTCGCTACGTCGAGATGCAACATAGATGTCTTTTCATTTGCACGCCTGTTTTTTCCTAACAAGCAAATCCACACATCCCCGTACGCCTAAATGGTTAGTTGACCAGCTGCGTTAAAGGGAAACGTCCCCTGGTTTCTATCCAGCACATTTAGCCACCCTCTAACCTGATTATAGCGGTTAGCTAGCCGGTTTAATACATTGGATCATATTGCACATGTTAACAGTGTTTGTAGGACCAGAACCCATTTGTTAAAATGAAGGCAGTAAATTGAGTTTGAATGGGAGTGTGCTCTCCGTTTTATTTAAGCGTTGGGCTAGCACCTGGCAGAAACAGCAGATCTACGTGCCCATCTCTTTTAAAGCTAAAGCCCGGCCGCTTTGAACCCGTGCCATCTTTTTCTACTACCCAGCATCCCTTTTGCCTCTGCCCAGAACCGTTTCCTTCAGTGTCGGGGAAGGTTTCAGGGACCCCGTGTTGAGAGATGGAGGAAGGCTGTTGTAGCTTGCTTGATGAAGACAACTGGAATTGCAAAGTTTAATTAGAACTCAAACCTTTGGATGATGTAATACGGTGTATCTCAAAGCAAGAACCAGCCAGCAGATCCTGCCAAAGTCGCCTGCCTGAGAAGAACAAGCTGAGCGTTAGCCGGCCAACTGGCTCTGTCGAAAATCGGTGCTTTTCTGTTCAACTTCGCTTAATAGTATCCACGATTTCCCTCCCTTACAAGTGGGCTCCTTTATTCCCCGTTCTTTCAAGTCTGGTACACTTCTGAGTGAAGAGTTTTGTTGTAGCGTTATGTGCCTTGGGTGCGGCAGCGTTTCCACGTCGTAGGACTACTTGTGTATGCACAAGAAAGAGCTCTTCTCTGTCTGCAACAATGCATTCCATTGACATTGGGAGTTGGAAATTTAAGGCGTTGAATTTGGCTTGAAACATGTGATCCTCTTGTTCTTGATAATAAATATGCATATCTTTATGTGTACTGTTTTTGTTCTGCAGGTATATTAAGGGAGGCGTGTAACTATTTCAGCACCTCTAAGGAATAGGAAAAACATACATTTGTAATATTTAACCCTACGTTCGTAATATTTAACCACTTGATGTACTGTCAGTGCTACAGCAGTTTGATGGAACAAATTGTTTCTCCTTCCTTTCAAGTAAGTTTTATCGATTTAGCCAGATCAGTTTTTCTGTTAAAAAAAAAAAAAAAAAAAGGAAGACATTTGTCACACATTTGCCTCCATGGAATGGTGCGAACATATCAAACCTGTGAGTTTTAAAGCGCTCTTAAACGGGCCTTTGCGAATTCGTTCCTCAGTTGTAGGCCCGAGCCCTGCAATACTGTGTGCTACAGGACTTGAATGGGCATCTAAAGAGTGATGTGGAAGTTCACAGAGCAGCATATGTGATGGTGAGACACAGAAGTACAAACGTGGGGGGGGGGGGGGGTTGGGGACCGTGGTCGCGGGATGCTCAGGAAAGAGACTGAAGCAATGTGGGTCAGTCACGTCAGCTCAGCGTTGCTTTCAGCTGACGGTCTCTGGAGCAACAGTAGGGGGAAGGCAGGAGATGGTGACCAGTGAAGGCGCTCCGTGGATAGGCCAGATTTGTTTGTGAGGGTTAGGAGTCGAGCGTGAGGCGAGGGACCAGCGCGGGGGGGTAGGGTGCTCGGTGGGAATGAAAGCATTTTAAGCTGAGTGATCACAGTAAATAAGCGCTCTAAGCCCCGGCGTTTCATTCCCGCACGTTATTTGGTTGCAAACCCGGGTTTAATGGCGACCGAAGGGAACCGCGTTAAAGCGTCCTCTGAGGAGTGCGCCAGGAGACGACTGGAGGAACATGGCAGCCGGCCGGCGCGTAGTCAGGTCAGCCGACCGCGAAGGTAGCAGCGGTTGCTGAGGAACGCACTGAGAGGGGCAGATGGCAAGGCCCGGGCCAGGCAGGAAAGGAGGGCTGGCTGGAACCCATAACATTAGGTGTCTCTACTTGCTGGAGAGATAGAGAGAGGGGAAAAAAAGCAGTCTTTGGCCCCACAACGTAAGGGTCCTGCTCCCAGGAAACCTAGATGGGGAAACGGCACATTTAAAACGTCTGCCGGGGTTTTGCTCTGATGCCCACACCTCCAGGCTCACGTGAAAGAGCTGAAAAAGACATTGGAGCTTTCCCCCAGACTTTGGCGTTTTGACGAGGCTGTCGTTTAAATCCCCTTTGTCCTCGCAGACTCATCCTTGTCGATCTTGCTGCCACTCGTGTTGTGTGCGAATGAAAAACAACGCAGGATTTTGCTGAGCCATTGTATTTATTGCTGCATCATAAAATAGCCGTGTGGTTAATCATGCAGTCAGTTCTCCGGCCAGACATGTCCATAATCCATCATTACTAAGGCTTTGGACCGCTATTTATAGTAGTTGCGTTTCCCAGCCTCGACAGGTCAGGGAAAAAGCCTTACGGGTCTGCTCAAGAATCTCAGATATTTGGCCTTTTAATGTGCGGCTGGGCTGTGTGTCATGCTACGGATAACGACCTGGGGTCATTACTGAAGTCCTACTGTCGCACCTATTTAAATTGGGAATTGCCATTTGGCTTGTCCCCGCACCACACACGGGGACGGTGAGTAAGCACGATTAGTCTCCTCCAATTCAGTGGCCTTCACGCGACCCTTCTCTTTCACATGCTGCAACCTGCACAGTCTTTACAGCGATTGGAGGATAGGCAGTCCCTACCTCAGCGTGCAGATGCACGGAAACCCTGAGAGGTGCCCTGACGATTCCCACCCACCACTATCCTGGGCTACGATCTGCCTGTTGCGCACTGCCACTGTGCTGTCCTGGTTTTAATAGGCCAATGACGTGACCTGGATTTCACCGGTTAAGTCCGAGTCTAGACAAGCACTGGGTACCGTTACCTGCTGTGACTCTCAGGAGTCCATAAACTTGCCTCTTAACTCTGGACCGTTTGTTTCTTCTGATCTTCTTCTGACACCTTTACTTTGGGGAACTTGGGGAACTTTGGGGCAAATATAAATACAGAGCTTTCAGATGGTGGTTTATCCAAAACCAGTATTGTGCTGAAAGAAACCGTGATGCGGAGACGGAGATAGAGATGGAGATGGTCTGTATCGCATTGTAATAAAGGCTGAGAATATTTTAACTTGCATCGCAAAAAAACACGACAAAAATACCATACAAGTCTTTCCGTCTCAGACTGGTATACAAAAAAGATATCCTTGTGATGGAGTCAGTTGAAAGGAGAAACGTCAAATTTTGGTCACTTCCTCTCAACCATAGTCAACCACGAATCCTCCTTTTCAGATGTTATCCTCTCTCTGGTGCCTGTCGCTGTGCCGGGGGTCTTCTTGATTATATGCGCTCTCTGGATAAGAACGCCTGCTAATTGAATAAAAGGTGCACTTAGAGGAGAAAAAAACCTAAAAGAAACAACCTCTCAATCAGGTGCGAACGTTACGGGAATTCCTGTCATATCCGCAAAAGCGTTGGCCTGGAAACCTAAACTCTGAAACATGCTTCTAGTCTTGTTGTTGTCATTGTTTGAATATCAGTTGCTGCCGGATCGGGTTTTAATTAGTTTGAAAGTTTTCCATTCCCGACTGTACATCCAGTGTCCTCTTTCGGCAGAGGGTGTTCGTAGCTCGCTAAGCGGTGGCTGGCTGTCAAAGTCTGGCCCGAAAAATGAATGGGCTATGTACACATCTATTCAGCTTTGGCACACACTCAGAAAGTTTTTAATTCCTGCGCAGCAACAGAAAAACCTCATTACCATGAGTGATAGATGCCCGTAGCTGGATTTTTCAAGGACGTAACGCAAGTTCCTGGAATGTGACCATCGCTAATGCGACTCATTTTTGGTTACATTTGACCTGCCGAAGGAGAGATCAGTATCACTAAATACTATTACAGCATTGCAAGGGGGGGGGGGTTACTAAAATACTTTTCCCAGCCTGCATTGCAAAGAACTTCTCATTGGCCATCAGGTTCCATCCTTTCTGTGACAATAACAACTGTCACCACTGCCACTTGCATAATTTGAACTACAAGACCCCATGACTTGCCAAAGAACCGTCTCTTGTCACTGCTTGTGTCATGTGCCTGCCAAGAGACAAAAGCATTGTGTGAAATTGTGTTTCTGACAGACAACTTGTTCTATAGACAAATCTGGTACCTAGCGCTTAATCAATTTCACAATGGATGAAATTTCGATATTTTATGACCATTTTTGTGGGTACTGTTTTGTAGGTGGTCAATGAATGCATCTTACGGTCCATCAGGGTCTTTGCTTAATCAGCCAGTACTAAGACAGGTCTCCAGGCAGGAAATCATTTTGTTTCGGTGATATGATCCAACCCTCTTATTAATTCACACCTGCAACACAAACTAAATCTACAGTCAACAAAAGCACACAGCTAAGTGAACAGGATTGAAACTCAATGGCGCTGGTTATCAGCACAGTTTGATGATAATTCAGCATGTGTTGTAGCAGGAAATGCCCTGTGGCATTTCTGATGCTCTGAGCCTTATCACGTTTGTTCCTGCTAACCCCGCCGATTTCCTCTCAGCAAATGGCAGACGGGGTAAAGTGCAACCACACTTCCTCAAACACATCAAAGCAAATGTTGTGTAGAAATCTCCCGTAACCGTTGGTTGCGTGGGAGCCGTGAACCTGTGAACCTCAGGATCTGCCGGCGTTGTAAACGCCCCCCCACTGGTTCTGGGTGGACCTTACGTAAGTGTTCTGCAAACATCTGTTATCCCCCCTGCCTGAACCCGTTCGGGGAGGGCAGTGGTGTGGCACGCGAGGGCATGGTGAGGGAGGCTCTAAACCGCTTTCACACAGTCCGAACGTTTACAAGCATGGGGTAGGGTATTCTTACTGAGTAGCCTCTTTTCATGGACAGCTGGTCGTATCTGTAGTGAAGAGTAAATTTAAAGATATGCCATCATTGCCCTGTTGCGTGTGCATGCGTGTACCAGACAATGTGTCCAGCTCTGTAACCCAGTCTGACAGAACGCGTGACCTTAGATTTCATAATGACATTATGCAAGCGTTCTGGGGAAACTGGGGAACCAGACCTCTGAACAAGATAGCTTATGTAAACCTGTGCTGAGTGACAAAGCCAACTTGGATTTAGATAATATGCGAAGTGACCAAAGAGGTGTGACGGCAGTACTCCGGACCGCAGTGTTTTCTTTAGATATTTTAACAGAATGTGTTGCAGATCTGCTGTTATCTGTGGCCAGAACACTGTGTTACGATAACGTTTCCCAACGTTTTTTTTTTTGAGAGGCTGTTATGTGGCTGAATTTTTTCCCTCTGAATACTGATAGTTATGCTCGTACGGTGTTTATTTCTTGTGTTCACGACCTGAGCATTTTTAAAATGGGCTTCAGGAAATGACAAGATTTTCATGTCAAATCCGTATATAACTGTTGAACATTTAAATGACCGGTCACTGTGGATTTTGTGTTACCTGACAGACTTTAGTAGTCAGTTTTTTTTGTTTTTTACAGTATGAAATGGGTGTTGGTAGGCCAGTGGTGATCTCCACCCCCCCAGTAAGCTCCTGAGTGGGTGATTGTGAGGACAAAGCAGAGCGACCTCACAGGTGCTGAGAACTTGGCTCATGTTACTCAACCATTGAATGGACTGGGGTCTAGCCCTTCCAGCTAAATAATTTTATTTTTTTGGAGAGCCTTCGCCACGTTCCAAAAGTGGGGTGTAGTTTAAATATCAAAGTTATTTAGGCCGTTTATTTATTTATTTTTATTCTGTATCTCCGAGCGGTTTCATCTGCAGTTTGAAGAGGAAAACCAGACGGCAACAGCCGAAGATATTTCCTCTGGGGTTACCGCCGGCGAGCGGTCAGCTATCTAACACTCAGCCCTTGTCTGAATCGTCTGTTACTCCAGGTTGTTCCCGCACGCTCTGTGAATCCTTTCATCGACTGCAAGTCATTTTCTCTCAATTGCCAAAGAGGGTCAGCCTGAGTTTCCTGATCACTGCTTAAAATAACCACAATCCCTTTTCAATCGTGGGCAATTTAAGCCGTTTGTGATTATGCCCTTCACCGGGGAGATATATAATATATAATATAAGTTATGCACACAGCGGCTGTACGGTGAACGCTTCCAAAGTATAAACGGGATAACGAGACGGCCGGCCCGTGGTGGCGCTGACCTGTGAACGCTGCCTGGATACCGTGTACCCCGCACGCCGTTCATTTCAGGCTCAGCTTTTCTGCAACATCACTCGAGTTACGGGGGTTACTTTAAACGCCTCCTTCAGTTCTGTCTCGCGGGCCGCTTCTGAATCGTGCCTGTGATTTTTTATGAGTACCGCAGAACATCCCCGACTGCCGAATAGACCGGCAGTGTTTGTCCTCTGTTTTTAAGCTCTGTCTGGCCATTTGTCCGATGGGCAGTAGGCCAAGTCGCAAATATGCAACAGTAACGTAGCTGCGTGGTCTAGTAGTAAGCAATTGTCGTACCACACGGTAGCCTGTTGTTAATTTGGTACAACTCCTATTTTACAGCTGGCTGTATATCAGAGCAGTCCAGGATACAGGCCGATAGCTTCCTCAAAGGCGTACTGAAATTACATTTGTGACACTTGAAGCAGTCATTCTGTGTACTCTGTCCAATATTTATGTTTTTGAGAGAAGGCTTATTTATAGGTTTTTTTTGGTTGACATTAAATATCAGTTTCACTGTTCTTATTCATGTTTGAGCCAAGAGATTTCGTGTTTTTAATGTGATCTTTAAATTGTGTTTGTATGTAACGTTCAAACTCTGGTTGCAAGCAGTTGCAGACGTTTAGTATTTTTGAATCAAATCTCTTAACGGTGGATGGAATAGGTCAAATGTGTCGACCGGCCTTGCTTACAAGTATGAGGTTCATTCGGATTCCGTCTTCCGAAGTGCAAGGGCATTTTTCATTGCCAGGGAGCTAATCTGTGGAAATCCTTGTGATTAACGAGTCAAGTCTACACACTAACGAGGAATGTTTGGACGGAGCCTCGTTAGAAAAGCCCTTGAGTTCTGACCGGTTAAGCGCTCTTAATCGGCTCAGCGACCAATGAGACGAGGCCCTGCCAAGGGCAGGCTGCAGGACGCTGCGGTATCATGGGGGGTATACGGGTCAGAACCATTCTCGGGTTTAACCCCCGTCGAGTGTGTGCTAGAATCGGTCAGCATTATTTCATTTACAGCCGGCCTTTAAAAGACGCTTTTATTTGCAGGAAAGGACAAATAAACTTTTCAATATTTTGTAATGGAAAACACTCCTGCTGTACGAGCTCCTGAATTGGGAATGTTCTTTGCCCCTGTTGCCATTTCTAATCATATGTCTGATAATAAAAACGTCATAAATAAGTCAAAAGTGAACAAACTGTAACCTGTTTAATCTGAAGCATCTTAATGGTGCAATAGCAAAGAAAATAACTATCTTTTTATCCCCCCCTTTACTGCGAAACATCCCGCCTTGGGCGTTTAGCCCCAGTGTGTTAGTGCACGCAGTCTCCGCGAGCGTCTCCGCGAGCCCGATATCCAGGAGAGGTGAAAGCACGTTGACAGCAGACAACCAGGGGGGCTTGCCTCTGATGCATATTTAATAACGACCGTTAGCAGCAGCTGAAAGTGATAGTCTGTAGCTGATATTAACATGGCTTGCACAACAGCAGTGCATTTTCACACTTAACTTGGCTGTGGTTGTCTTATGTGAAAGTTCTGTTTAGAGGAGAACGTTTTAGGTTAATTCAAGATTCAAGCAGAACTATGGGACAGTATAACTAGCAGACCTACTGTCAAATTGTTGTCTGCTTAACAGAGAAGACTGGCTGTTGGCTGTTTGTTTGCACTGGGCCATATATCTGTAATTAGCCACACGTTTGACTGTTGTGGCAGACTGTAGTCATTAACACAACTATCTTTTCTCTCGCTCTTTCTTTAGATACAAACCGTTCTTCCCCTTTCAAGTGCAGCCCCCCCTGGTGCCGACCTGCGACCTTGACCTGTCCATTCAGGACACGCGATTGGTGGAGGGACGACTGAAGATCACCCTTGTTGAATGTAGCAGGTGAGGCTTCCTGTTGGAAATAACATCGCTGTTCCTTCCTTTACCAAGAGATTCATCGCAGAATTAGCCCGATGCACGGCGTTTCTGCCGAGCTCTTGGCCAGGCATGGAACAATAACTCCCTTCATTGTCCCGTAGCCCTTACTTTCATGTCTAATTCTGATCATTCCGTTGTGTTCCCTATTAGAAGAGTTACTCGCTGGTCTGCGGACATCTAACCTATTTAGAGGAGCGGAGTGGTCTTCGCCTGTTCTAAAATTGTCGGTTCTGCCCGAAAACCATTTCCTGTTTCTTCAAAACCAGATGCACACAGAACTGTGCTGGCAAATCTATCCCGGCAACTTTATGTGGGATTCGAGAGAGCTCGGGAGCAGTCCTAAAACCCACCCTGAACAGTCCCACACAGATGAGCGTGTTGTACACACCAGATTATTGGCTGAGGAAAGTGGTGACTGGTGTGTTTCTGCTCCAGCTGCTTCGAGTCAGTTTCCTCACCTCTCCTTCACGAGTTCCTCTCTCGGGGGCGGTCAGGTCGGCTCTCTCGGTACCACCGGGTTCCCTTTCAAACACCAGACACGAACTGTCGCTAATGGGCTGTTTCCCTTTAAGAACCCAGAATTTCTAATGCCTAATCTCACAATGGCCTGTATCAGCGTTCCTATATCACTACGTGGGATCAGACACCCGCCCCCGTTTTTCCCCTCTGACGTGCAGAGCTGAGCACCCGCGGTTGGGTGCTTTTACTCTCCACGCGCATTCTTTCTCTCCTGCGCCCCCTTGTGGTTGGGCAGATGGCAGGGAAGGCGCTTCACCGGAGTAAGTCCTGTATTAAGTGTCTGCCTTCTGCAGACAGCCACAGTTTTTGCGTGCGTTGCCTCAGTCAGGGTTACTGAGGGCGGGCTCTTTACATTCCTCCAGAGGAGGGCGCTTATTGACAGGGCAGCGAGCGCGGGCTACCTTGCACCACCCGGCCACTGCCCGTGGCGTCCCGTGCTCATGGAATCGCTTCATGACCTGACACATGGAAGGCCTAACTCTAAGTACTTCCTGGTACCCACAAAGGGATGGAGGCCTCAGGATCTTTTGGGGGTCAACCTCTATCTGAGCTGCAAACGCTTCAAGATGTTGACCCAGACGGCTGGTCCCTGACGGTGGACCTGCCTGGCGTTTACTTCCACATACCCATAAAACCAGCTCACAGGAAGTACCTTTGTTTCGCCTTCCGGGGGATCGGCCACAGTTATTGTCTTAACCCCGGTTCAAATATTGACCGGCACTCTTCGTGGTCATTGCGGCGCCACCGCGGCTCAGAAGTCAAAAAGAACCTGATTCAGCGCGGCGATACAAAAAACGAAAGGGTAATAACCCATCACCCATTAATATTTTATGGAACCGGGGTTGTGATAATAACCTTACGTTCTCCTTTCTCTGAGTCATGAGTCTGTCAGCTCTCCTCTCTCTGTACCTCTAAGTCCGCCGGTGTCTGGAAAGCCTACTCTGCTAGCCTGTACAGTGTGGACCGCATGCTGTCTTATCTGGCTTTAATTTTCATTCTGTCAGGTTCTGCAGCTATGTCGGAGGAGTGGGTCGGTGAAGTGCATTGGATTCTGGGACGCTTTTTTAAAATAGATCACGCAGGCCTTGGGATTCTGATAGTACCTCTTAAGATTTCCTTTCTGATATTTGTTAGGAAAGAGGATCGTATCGGTTGTTGGCACACTGATTTCCTATAGGCAAGGGTGTAATTGACCTCCCGTCTCAGTGAACCCGTTGTGGTAATGAATACCTTGGTGTGGCTCCAACGTTAATACAGGCTAATGGGGACAGGACTTGTATTGATCCCTTTCTCCACGTTTTCTCACTGCACCAAAACGCTCTTCGACTGGGAGCCCTGCCCAACATGACAACCTCAAGCAGATGTCTTCTAATTCCCATCTATTTCAATTCAACTCTATTTTTAAGCGAAGCTTTTCTGTTGTATTTCTCGGGACGTCAGTGAGTATTTGAAAGAAAGTGTGTCTTTAAATGAATGAAAATTAATAATTATATGAATGAATATTAATGAACTCAATGTTTTTTCTTAATAGCCCCAATCAGATGTAGGACTATACTGTATTCTTTAATAAATATAATTTCTAATACGTTAAATAAATCCTGTTCCAGAGAAACCGGATTATTAACCTAAACATTCCTTGTTTCTCCACGTAGGCCCTGACCTAACTCCTAAGCTTATCTGTGACCCTAGCTTGTGGCTTTCTCCAAAAAGCAATCGAATCACCGGTCCATTTATTGCCCGGCTGTGGTGTACAAAGGTTAATGCCTCGTTCCAGCCAATTATCCTAATGGAACAGATCAGATCTACTTCAGCAGAGACGGCTAAGCCTGTGTTGGAGGTCTTGGTCTCTGTGCGTGCAGTGGGACCATTCTCAGAGTACGGCTTGACCTTTAGCCTTGCTGCCTTGCTCAGAAGTGAGTCCGGAACAAACGGACGGACTGGCTTGGTCAAAGGTCACCGCCTACCAAGTCGGACCCACAGAAGGGGCTTCGTCTCCCTCCTGGCGTATCTCTTTACTGACTCTATGCCATGCGCTGAAATTTTACCGAACACCGATGTTGTCGAGCGAAGCGCCTTTAGTGGACCTGTTCAGGAAAGCCTTGAGGTCGTGAATATGTCGGGTAAATGCTCTTTTTCACAGGAGCTTGAGTTTGGTTTTGGTGTTCAGGGTTTTTTTGTTTGTTTTTTTAAACGCAGTAGGTGTTGTATTGTTCTTACCTGACACCTGCGTATTAGTTATGAAAGGCTAGGAATAGCAGACACCCACCCTCTCTGTGGGTGCATATGTTTTAGGTGGTGGAAAAACCCTTGATCCTCTGATTTATGAAGAAGATAATTTCATTTTGGGGATCCTGGCCTCACGCCATTTTCTTGTTCTTTATTGCTTGTTCCCATGGTTACCAGGAATAGCTCAGACGTGTCACTTCCGTGTTCCAGAATGCTGCTGACTCCAACACAAACTTGCAAAATCAGAAACTCTCAAGAGGTGAAATGCCTTAAGCTGCCTAATGGAATATGTCACACTGAGGAGAATTAATTATTTTCAATAACACAGGCTTTTACTGATTATGTCTTTGGTTTAAGGATGATATTGGAATGAGATTGGGCGATGTTTTATCTAAGTTCTTTAGTATTAAATATATATATATATAATATGTAGATTTAAAAAACGTAATTAAAAAGATCACTTGTGCAGTTTTTAGCGAAGGAAGGTTACTAAACCACCCGGAGAACATAGAACGATCCAAACGCTTAACGTAAACATTTGTGTTACGGTTATGACCCCCTCCCGACGTCAAATCCCAGCTCCGGTTGCTGTTGACGTCGATTTGTCACCTTCACATTCTTGTGGGCTTTGCCTTGTATGGGTGCTGAATAACCCCTGTGAAATAATGGTCCTTTATCGCTTTTCTGCATGCCTAGCCAGGGCTGGATGCAGCCTGCTTTGACTGGGAGTGCAGTTTCTGGGGGGGTATCATAATGGTATATAATATAAACATGTAACATTTTTGGCTAAGTCAGAAGGAGCTGGGGGGGGCACGACAGAAATTTGAGGGAGTGTAGCCCCCAAAACTCCCCTGCACCCCTGGCCATGCGCCTAACCTATTTTTTGGGTCAGCCATAATGCGTTGTTTGGGCTAAGTAACCATGTTGAATAAACAGTTTTTTTTTAAAGGCAATATTGTCATAAATCCACTAGGTGGAGACATTGCTCCAATGTAGGAATGTTAATGTCACCGTGACTTTTAAATATCACCTGATGCAGGAGAACATATCCAGCAGAATTTAAAAATAACAACGTCCCAATATATCTAGTTGTATTTAATACAAGATTTAATCTGCAGCTTTCTACTTTAACACGTGAATGCGAACATGGTTACTACTTTGATGTTACTACTATAGTACATAGTATCAAGGACAAGGGCGGGCTCCAGCGAATCATCCGCTCTGCAGAGAGGGTGATTGGCTGCAATCTGCTGTCTCTACACGACCTACACACCTCCAGGATGAGGAGGCGAGCGGCAAAGATTGGGGCTGATCCCTCTCACCCTGGTAATGGACTATTTAGGACTCTCCCTTCTGGCAGAAGGTTGGGGTCTATCAGGACCAAAACCTCTCGCCACAAGAACAGTTCCTTTCCTCCAGCAGTAGGCCTTATGAACACACCCCCGAACCCAAACTGACTATAGCCCCCTCCCCACATACACACAACCCTCAACTGGACGTATCTCGCACCTCACATATTTTTAGTTATTTATTAACATATGTTCAGAGTCTGTTGTTTTATTTCTTTTGTATAAATTGTATGCACTAACGGGCCAGTACAAACTCCTTGCTTGTTGAGAAACTTACTTGGCAATAAAGCTGATTCTGATAGCAAAGCGCTTCATGCCAGTTTTAGAGTAAACATTTCAGCAACAGGTGAATATAGCACAATTCCTTTGGAATACCACGTTTTAAATATACGGAACGATGGCCTTGTGTTCATATATCTGATAAGAAAAATCTGAATTATGATCACTTAAATCCAAATCAAATATCAATTTTTGTATTTGAATATAAGTATATATTTTTCCATTGTGTTTAAAAGTCATCTGTTACAATAATGGTTTGTAAATGCATTACTCACTCCCAACACTAGGGGAGGTGTTGTCTAGTCAAGTCATGGTTCTGTCATTGGAAGTTCTGGTACATAATTGCCTTGGCAAGCAAGAAAGTGAGCGACTATACTACTATGGTTTACTTACTCGGTATGGATTAAACCAGTATGGTTGCAGCTACTTGATATTATGGAATTATAACGACTTATTTGGTATGGCTTGTGATTTGTCTGTTTTCCCCCCCCACTTGCAGATTGTTTATCCTGGGGTCGTACGACCGAGAGACCTATGTCCACTCCACCCTGGAGCTGAGCAGCCAGGAGTGGAAGGAGAAGACTCGAAGCTCCATAAAGACGGTCAGCTTTGCGCAACCTCTTTTTCTTTTCCTCGTGACCGTGACCCTCTTTCTCCGACCTGTAGACACTCTGACCTGTGTTGCCCATCTCTGTAACACTGTCCGAGGTTCCCCCCTGGAATTGGCTCCACGGGTTGAGTGAAAGCCAATTTAAGAGGTATAATTTAAGAGGTTTCTGGTTCCCTCAAACAATCGCAAAGCCCCAGTACAGGCCCGGGGGGGGGGGGAGTCAACTGAAGACGGATATGTTTGCTCAAGGTCTGCCCTGTAAAGGCGGTCAATTGACAGAGACCACCCCTACCGGCAATGACATGGTGTGTGTGTTAGTTTAGTTTCTTAAAAAAAAAAAATGTAGGATAGTGCCTTTGTTTTTGCTACCTGTTCTTTAAGTGTGCACTCTGAAACCGTCAGTTGATGAATAAGGAAGGAACTCCTTTTTTAATTGAAAATGCAATATTCCATCTGCCGACCTACGTGTTTTTCGTCTCGATGAGAACATTTCCCTTGTGGCATTTCAGAAATAAAGGAAGAATTAGCCCTCAGTGCAAACCTTTTCTAATTGAAGCAATTTTGAAATATTAACATTTCACATCAGCCTGTAGGAAGAATTTGTGCCTAATGGCTATCACAGTCTAAAATGTCAAGTCTAATTACTGTCTCCTCGTGATTTTTCCCATTGTGAAATCCTAATGTTGTTCTTTAATCATAAGGAAATGTCATTTGCCTGGCTTGGAGGTTTGTTTGGAGATGCGATCAAGTGGTAATTTTTGTAAGTGGCGATTCCGTCTTCTGTCAAAATTGTTTCAAAATTGTGACTGTTACGCTCTTTGTCCAGTGGGGGGCAGTGATACAGTAGAATAGGTTTGACTGCGATGTACAGGAGCAAGCTACGGTGGCATCAAAATAAGACTAAAAAAATGTTTTCCTCCAAATTGCAGGTCATGGTTAAGCACATGGCCCTTGCAGAGTTGATCCAGGATGTAGAACCTGTGTACTGGGACAGGCGCTTCTGCGCTTTCGAGTTTATCCAGGATGTAGATCCTGTGTACTGGGACAGGCGCAACTGCGCTTTCGAGTTGATCCAGGATGTAGATCCTGTGTACTGGGACAGGCGCTACTGCGCTTTCGAGTTTATCCAGGATGTAGAACCTGTGTACTGGGACAGGCGCTACTGCGCTTTCGAGTTTATCCAGGAGGTAGAACCTGTGTACTGGGACAGGCGCTACTGCGCTTTTGAGTTTATCCAGGAGGTAGAACCTGTGTACTGGGACAGGCGCTACTGCGCTTTCGAGTTTATCCAGGATGTAGATCCTGTGTACTGGGACAGGCGCTA
>JAOVYW010000054.1:5680034-5690161 GCA_025775045.1 Hiodon tergisus | reverse complement strand
CCAGCACCAGGGCCGGACCAAATTAAAACTTTGGCAGGTTTACATAACTGTTAGGAAGAGATATAGCTAAGTCGAAAAAATCAAAACTTTGGCAGGTTTACATAACTGTTAGCTATATCTCTTCCTAAGTCGAAACAATTAAAACTTTGGCAGGTTTACATAACTGTTAGATAATTCCAAGTAGAAAAAGTCAAAACTTTGGCAGGTTTACATAACTGTAAGCTATCTCTCTCCCTAAGTTGAAAAAGTCATATAAAATAAAAACCGCAGAAAATGCAATAAAATCCAATTGGAATGAATGCGATTAGGGGGTGGTCTGTGTTTTGTGTCCATGGCGACAGGCGCTAGGCACAAATGCATTCTGAAAAGGTGGGAGAGAGTGAGTATTACGTCACCCGCAGAAATCACCCGTATAATTAATATATAGAACTGTGCAAAGGTCTTAGGCACCCTAGCTTCTGCAACAGATGGTTTTGCCACCACAGAGCCCTGATCTCAACATCACTGAGGCTGTCTGGGATTACCTGGACAGACAGAAGCAAGCGAAACAAAGTCTGTAGAAAAACTGAGGAAAGTTCACCAAGATGCTCACCAAGAGCTACCTGCTGATTGTCTTATAAAACTGCACGACAGTTTGCCTAAGAAAATTGAAGCGGTATTTAAGGCAAAGGATGGTCACACCCAATATTGAATACATTTTTTGGTTGTTTTTTGTATTTTTTGTATTTAGTTTTTACCGTTTACTGCCCTTTATAGTTTTTATTTTATATTTACAAACTTCGTTTCATAAATTTTTGAAAAAATGTTTTTTTTTATGTTTGCCTAAGACTTTTGCACAGGACTGTATATCACTTTCTTGTATAATTCAAATAACCACAGGAATTAATTATTTAAGTTTTAGAATGTTGATACTCTGCAGAAAAGATTTTTCTCCATGTGACCCCCTCATTTTAATGCCATTAAAAATAACAGGAAAAGGTTTATCAGAATAGAATGATAACGCTCTTTGTCTCTGTACATTTGATATGTAGCTATGTTATTTTTCTCAGACGGGGAACAAGAACAGCCGGCTATCTCATTCAATAGTAACGAGATTAGAGAGTAGTTTAGGCTCTGGCTTCGGACGAGGCTCGAACATAAAAACAAAGGATGTAATCTGAAGAAAAGGAGAAAAACAAATAAAATCCTTTCCATGCTCAAAAAAAAGGCTGTTTATATCGTATGTGGAGAATATCATCTCTATAATAAAAAAAAACATTTTTTTATGCTGTTAGTCACCTTTACACAGTTTCTGTTACACAATGATACCTCAATACTTCTGCTTAAAGAGGATTTAATTACTAACCGTGTGCAAATATACAGATTCCCACCCATTTGTGTGGTAGATAATTTCAGAACAAAACAATGCTTTTGAACGCTTTGAAGTTTTTTTGTATTTACAGCGCGCTAAATGTCTATGGTAGTCAGTTGGTGCTTGTTTTGTTCAAGAACGGGGTGGGAAAGAAATAATATTAAGCTCTTTTCTGTGCTGAGTTTTGGACCTTTTCATTTTGGATGACCCTTGTATGTCTGACACTTGAAACCCTTCCACCTGTTACAAATCAGCTTCACGATCACAAATTCTGTGGAATTACTAACAGCTGGGCCTACTATCTGAAATCAAGTGCGATAACGAAGACACACGAGTGATCACAAGGTTTATTGGGGTTTTTGGTAACGGTGTAGATGCAAGATAAGGGAGTTTCAGCGATGTTCGAATTGTATATTTATATCCCCATTACCATTTCTGTTGGCCACAAAAATGTGTGTACTCTGTCAGTGTATTTTCCCCTGGGTAATTCTATCACACTAATTAACCTCCTTACATTCAGGTCATACTCCAGTCTACACACAGGTTCAGATGCACGTCCCTGTCTTGAAAACGCATTATATAGTACAAATTTAACATTGTAGTATGAAAGTGTATCTTATTTGGGACGTAAATTTGTCATTGGTAGTGACAAAAATTTGTAACACTAGGAATAATCCTAAATTATAAATATGTGGAATTTCCCAAGTTCCCATTATATAAGCCTCCCATAGATAGTTTAGATGAACTTTTCAGTTTAACTTTCTCCATAACATATCTAGTACAAAAAATATAGAATTTTTCGCCTTGCTTTCGCAGTAGTGATGGTTTTGTGAGTTTTCGTTCGAATCGACAAGGTGATGTCGTTTCCTTCCGGCACAATCTGTGATGCGGCGCGTTGAAATCTTTTTGGACTTTGAGCTTCCTGTCTCCCCCTGGGGCATAAACTCGACTGCAGGGGAAAATGTGTTCATTACCGGACGAATGGGAATCCTGGGATCCGCACTTTTGCCGAACCCCCGGTTAGGCCGAGGTGGTCACTGTTGCCGACACTGCCCAGGATGTAGTCGGGGAGAGGGGTCGTGCGCAGGTTGTTTCGTAGGAACAAGACACGGCTTATACAAACACGGTCACGCGTCCCGGCACTTTAAAAGGCTGGCAACAGGTGCATGCATAGGTCAACTGCTCTCAGTCGCACAATGGCTTCACTGCACCTCAGTCAACATGCGTGGCGCGTACACACACACACACACACACACACTCGGGGACCCTGAAGGGAACCAGCCATGTGGATCAACATTTGATGTTATTTGGCATGTTCACTCACTCTCCCAGCATCTGCAGGATGGGTAATTCATTTCTCACCGCGGCCAGTCTTGTCAGGCTGCCTGTCTTTTCAATTGCAGAGCGCAATTTGATGTCTTTGTGCATTTAGTTCAAAGGCAATGTTAGTTTAGCGGAGCATACAGTGATGCAGGGTGGGGGGAGGATAAAGAGAGAGACAGAAATAAAAGGCACACAATGGGGTTTTATTTTGTGAAATAAAAGGCTTGCTGTCGTTTTGGTTTGTGATTTTGCACTGCTTGTGTTTGAACACAGAGAGGTGAACAGATAGTGAGACGCACAATAGCAATACCCATGGCCAAGTGTGTGTCATCAGGAGCAGGGCCATTCAACCACCTGTACACTTGTTCGGGAAACGCATGTGCAAGGCAACCGACCTGCACCGTCAGTAGCAGTTACTCCGTAAGCTGTATGTACAGCACAGCACTGTATTTTACACTATGCTACTGTCTTTCCTTAACAGCGGCAGGTGACCTTAATTATGGGGCTGTCAGGTCTTGTGTGAAGATGTCCAGCGTCCGTCCTGTTAGACATCAGAGACTGCGCTATGAGGAGGGTGACCAGGGACATTCTGCTCATTCTAAAGCAGCTGGGCTGCTGGTGGTGTAGTTAAGGTGACAGGCCGAGTCACATGAGGGAAATTAACCCAATCAATACCTTGAATATTCCTCTGAGGAGCGGGGGGCAGAGGACGGGGCAGCTCATAATTGAGATCGATGGGATGTCTGCCTCTGAAAGGAGGTGCAGCTGCGGTGTAAATTGTCGTCCCCGGTTGAATCGCACGTCCGCCCGAGACTGCTTGCCTGCTCCCCCGGCGCTATTGGCCGGCGTAAACGCCACGGCAACCTATCTGTCACTCTCAGCCCCTTAACCGCCCTTTAGCTGGCGTTATTGGGGCGGCGCAAAAACGCCACGGCGACCTATCTGTCACTCTCAGCCCCGTAACAGCCCTTTTGGTCTGTATGTGTATGTGTGCACACATCACCGTGGGATTGTTTGTTCAGTTATTTTATCATCCGCCCTATTAAGTCAAGTGTGGATCCTTAGTCTGTTAGCTAGCTACCCTAAAGTGTTCCACGGTTGCTAGGTAAACCCTCTGTGTTTCGTGGTTGTAAGCACCCAAACGACAGAATGGGAAATTTACCAAAAGGCACTTTCCAATTATGTGGTTAAAAAAAATGTACAAAATTCTAACCATGTTGCGCGCTCTAATTTGTGTCCGTTTCGTCCCCAAAAGCAGTGCCCATGACAAGCGAGCTAACTAAACCGATTAAACCAGCCTACTTACTACTCTCCAATAGAAACCCTTTTCCACCGGCTGTGGTCAATGTTGTTCATTCCAGACCCAGCAGTTGTCTGCCATTATGGTTTATAATAGTTTCTCACTGGCACCGGTCACCGTTGCTGTGGTCTTTTGTCTTCCTGTGGTTTCATTCCTGAGTTCAGTATTAACCCGGTTGATGCAGTATTTATTTCCTGATGTGGGTGGAGGAAGATGGGGTGAATCTGAGGCCCGGCACAAAGGCTTCGTTGGAGAGCTGTAGTGGGATTCTGGGCCGCTTGTTAGAGATGGAGATGGCGAGATGAAAGCCAACCTTATTGCTGTCATTAAGTGTCTGACCCTCAGATCGGACCCACACAGCTTGGCATTGAAGCTCAGTTGCCTTTTGTACCTCCCGTTCTTCTCTGATCTCTCCCAACAATTTGGCCCTCACCTGCGTCACTGTGGCGTATGCTAGCTAACATTGACTTGTCTGAGAATTTGGCAACAAAAAGGACTCTCACCCTTAATTATGCATGTTAATTAACCCTAAGGGTCTCGTGTCATACGTCATAGTAAATGTGAAATTTTTTGTAATTTTTGCCACTACGGGTAGCTTGCCCTGGGACCTCTTTAAACACTCTGTGCGGAGTGACGGCCGTCTTTACGATGTAGTTTTAAGTTGTGGCACCCGCCTCTGCCCTCCCAGACAAAGCATCTCGTACCCGCATCCACACCCCTTCCCTGCTGGATGTCGGTCCGTCGCTTTCAACACCAGAGCCTGACCATTGGGTCGGGCCCGGAGGCGGTAATCTGGGCTAAATGGCTCTAACGGCACTAATGAAACGACAGGTATTAACTCTGCTCCACGTACAGGGCTTGATGGGGCAGCGGGCGTTCCGTGGGGCTCTTTCTCTCTGCCTTGACCAGGACGTGTTCACTGAGAACCTCACCTCCTGGAAAACAGGGCGACTTTCCTTTCCTCCATTGCCAGAGTCTGCTGCCCTCCCTTAAGTGTAGTCTGGAATCTCTTTCTAGGTTATTTTTCTGGGACCTTGTCTGTACTTAAAATTCTGATCTGTAGCTTTCTTCTTATGCTAAGGCCAAGTTAATAATACCATTTACTTAGTCCTTTACATATTTGTGTTTTTATTGCACTGGTGTTTTTTGTTTCGTTTTTAAAAATATATTTCTGTGTTTTTCGGTCATTGTATGAATGAATCTCGGCCTTTCCACGAATCCTGCCGCTTCAATGCGTGGGGAGTGAAGAAGTCCCACTAGTCTCCTCCGATCCGAGTCACCCTCAGGCCACCTATCTCAGCTCACCCGAGATGTTCAGCACCGACTGGACAGGAGGCAGGTTCCCCGCGTCGAGAACCCGGGAGGAGACGCTTGTTAGCGAGTAGCCTAGAGAAACCCAGCGAGTTTAATTCACCCCACTCTTATTTTATCTGCTTGTGTAGAGGGGCTTGTGTACGGGGGCTTGTGTACGGGGGCTTGTGTACGGGGGCTTGTGTACGGGGGCTTGTGTAGGGGGGCTTGTGTAGAGGGGCTTGTGTAGGGGGGCTTGTGTAGAGGGGCTTGTGTAGAGGAGCTTGTGTAGAGGAGCTTGTGTAGAGGGGCTTGTGTAGAGGGGCTTGTGTAGAGGGGCTTGTGTAGAGGGGCTTGTGTAGAGGGGCTTGTGTACGGGGGCTTGTGTAGAGGGGCTTGTGTACAATGCGAGTAGTCTAGTCATTAGAGCCACCGTAGCCCCGGAGAATCCAGCGCTCTCTGCCCGCTTGCCGCTCTGCATAGATTGTCTGCTTCTTCATTCTCCACTTAACGAAATCAGCAATTCTTCAAGGAATTACCCTAACACACAACAACGGCGATACCCTAACACATGACAACGGCGATATTACGGTGATTTGTCTCCTCTGGGGTACCCCTTGGTTCATTTTCTATCAGGATCATTCTGATCGCACAGGTCATTTCTCAAAAGGGGGGGTTGGAACGGAAAAGACTGGATCTTGGCCATATTGTACGTTTTCAAGTTTACCCACCGTCTGAGGATCGGTTATAGTGGAGTCAAGACCAAGACCATCTTAAAGACTGCCACCATGTTGTCAAAAACTTTGATAACACATATTTCAGTAAAATATCCCTGCGTTGGTTTGGGAATAATTCTTATTGTTTGCCATATTTAAAAAGAAATAATAGTGACCATTCACCTCAGAATAATGACTGATTGTGTCGATGTAAATCTTCACAATGCATTCTAGCAGGCTGCTGAGATTCAGGACGGGTGACCGGAAACTGAGCCAGGTGTATGGTGGAATACGTGACTTCAGTTCTCCGCACAATGACGGTGATTGACAGCAGGCAAACGCCAGGGTGGAAATTAGCTGTAATTATAGCCCTCTTCTTGTTCGGTAATCACCATATCCTTTGTCGTCATCTAAACCTTGTCTGCAAAGACCGAATCTTTTTTCTATAGGCTTCTCAATCATATGCCCAAAAGGGTACAATCCTAAAAGCTGAGCTCACTTTATGTAATCAGTAGGTCTCCGGTCTAAGTTCTTTGTAAAGGTTTTATTTTTCTGACAGTGTTCTACTGCTTTAATCGTACTTGTCTCAGAGGGTCGATTGTTCCTCTAAACCAGATTTACTCCTGGGCGGTGCCTACGCTGAATGCCGCTGGAATGATGGATCGTATGTATCACTGTTGTACAGAAGACATCCGGCCGGTGGCGTTTTGGATGCTCTCCTGGCGTCCAAGGTTGCAGTGCACAACCACGTTTATGAAAGAGGTTCATTCAACTCAAAAGCGCGTTGATTCAGGTATGTTAGGCAGAGGTTAGGCAGAGGTTAGGCAGAGGTTAGGCAGAGGTTAGGCAGAACTGAGCTTTGACGTGCAATGTCCAAGGTCATCTGTAGGTAAGGCACCCCTTTTGGGGTGGAAATAATAAAGACGCCCTTTTGAATTCTCGTTATCGGTGAACAACAGACGCGGTCTTCCTTGGTACACGTGCTCGTGCCTGCTATCCTCTCTCCTAGCAACCAGTGCGAAGTAAAAACAACACATAAAAAGAACCTCCAGGTTTGTGTTCAGCCTTTGAAACGTGGTCACGTAGAAGACTGGAGGTAATCGCGTTTAAAACGACAAACTGCCTAGATTTTAGTTTTGATCGTTTTTTTTTGTTTTGTTTTTTCCACACGATGTGAAATGTATGCAGCTTTTTATTTGGAATAACGGGTTTATTTTTGGTTTGTGTCTTGCACATGAACATGTAAAGGACAAATATCACACGTTGGGCTTGGCCGTAATTTATTACAGATGTTATGGCTGATGCCAAGCCTCGGGAGAATAAAAATGTAAATAGACTCGAGATGGGGCAGGGGAAATAATTGTTTATTAAACTAAATGGTTGAGTTTTTTCCCCAGAGTGGCTTTCTCTTAGCAGCTAAACAGAGCGTGTGTCTTTACCTGGGGGTTAGCAAAATGAAAAATGGCCTTCTTGTGTTTATCAGATAAAAAAGGACTGAGAATGTCATTGCCTGCTCTTTCAATCTGTCACAAATCACCTTAACATTTAAAATATGGGCTTTATGTGAGGCTATCTCTGGAAAACCAAATATATGTTATGCTTGCGAACTGTAGCTGTATTTCAAAACCTACCCAGTGTCCGGTTTTTGAGAGAGAAAAAAAATTCTGGATAGATATTTGCTAAGCTTTGGTGGGTTCGGACCAGGCACACTGGGTTCTACAGAGAATGCTCTATAGTTTAGGCTGGTGGGGTTAAATTCCTCTTACCTAGGCATTGCATTGCATTAAAAGGTTTCCCACTCGACGTTATGATGGGACTGTTTGACGCGGATCGGATCTAGGTGTGACGCTTTTCCTTGTCCTCGCTCTTCTGTATGCTTTAACCAGTGGTAAAAACCTCTGATGTGACGTGGAAAGTTTAATTTTCACACAGTTCTTATAAAGATCAAACCCTAAGTTTTGTGCCTCACGGTTTACCGGTCTCTGACGAGTTCTGTTTGTTTTTTATTCAGAACGTGTATCGTATGTATAAATGACAAGGGAGTAAAAAACCGTCGTAATTAATTTTATCCTGGCATTTCTGTCTGGTAGAATGATTACAATGGACGGTGTATTTAAAGTTATAAAAAAAAAAAAAAAATTTATGATTGACACAATCTCTCAGAATAGATGAATATTTAATAAAGATGGGAAGGTTGGCCCCATTTCTTTTGCATAGGAAATAGGTTACAACATCTTTACTCATGCTCTTAACACAGGCCGTAAATAATAAAAAAACAGCATTTATTTTATTATCTCGGTGTGGCTGAAAACGCTATGGAAAGTTTCAGGTTACGAGAGCAAGTGAGCGAGAGAGAGAAGATAACCCACCAAGTCCTCAGTCTTGTTCTTTCTTCTCTGTCTCTGGGTGGGATAAGGCAGATATCCCTGTGTGGTAATCACATCCTCGGTCCTCTGTGACCGGAAGAGGAGGCTCCAGTTTGATTTAATTGACTAGCTATTTCTAAATTTGGATGATATGGAAGAAACCCATTTCATAATGACATAAAAGAACCTTGTATGAAGTTTTTTCCTACCATCACGAGACGGCAATATTCACCAATCAACTTAAAACGAATGTTTTTCTGAACACATTAGTGATTGGTCAAGAAGTCGTTGTGATGCAATGTAATGACAACCCCCCCCACCAATCGAATTGATGCAACATTTGCTGTGCAGTGTTTACACAGGATACACATCTCTCAAGCAAGTAGCCTTAATTATCTCTGACAGGAAGTACTGAGAAACCGAGACATTGAATTAATCACTGGCAACAAAATGTTGAGTTTTTATTAGTAGCACAACTTTATTTTGCATAATTCAGTTTAGAAAATTCAGGAGGATTTCATTTTTATAGTCAAATATTGTATGCCTAAACACTATGTTTGTCTGAGAGGTAATGCAACCAGTGTATGTAGTGGAGATCGTGTTAGGGAGATTTGTTATTTCATTATTACAAATCCACCAGGCCTTGCTCATCTTTTCAAATGATTTTCCAGATGACCATCAGAAGCCCATTAGGCCCTGGAACTCACTGACTGTGACCCCGTGTTTTTGTGTTCCAGACGGAGGTGGTGAAAGGCACGTCCCAGAGTGTGGGGATGACATTCAGGCACGTCCCCGCCACCGAAGGTGACGCAGTGCATGTCAGCATCGAGACGGTCACGCCCAATTCGCCCGCTGCCCTCGCCGACCTGCAGAAAGGGGACCGCCTCATCGCTATCGGAGGTGACCCTCTGTCCCGGCACGGGACCAAGTCTGGCTATCATAAATTATATGTGCTTATATATAATATAAATAATCGGGTCAGGCCTATTGTTTTTCGCTTTAACTGGATTTCACATGAAATTTTATCTCGCAAGGACTTATTTTTTATTCATAGGTTAGCTAATGTGAAATACGTCAGATGAAGTAGTATAAACAGTGGCCTTTGTGGTTGGAGAGGGGCGTATTCCGCCATATCGACCAACAGACAACTATAACAATAGCTGTTTTGGCACATGCCAGAAAGCCCTGTTGAAAAAACTGCATATGTTATTAGTTAAATATAACATGAATTGTGGTTGCTACAGCTAACATTATCTTGCAAACCGTATATACCAGATTTGTGAATATGGTTTTACTTTTGCAGGTTGTAACAACCATCTAGTTTTTTACCGAATGTTACAATTATGTTGAATGACTGCCTAGCTTGCAGGCTTAAATGCAATGTTACAGTTTAGGGTTTATTGTGACAGGTTATGATTACCATACATGGATGTTACCATAACTAATATAATGAATTTGGACAATTCTGATCTCCAAAATTTCCCCCAATATTTTTAAATTTAAATTTTATAAACCGATTTCCACCCGTTTTTTACTGTTAAAAAAAAAAAAATTATATACATTTACAATATACATTTGTGGCCCTTTTGTGGAAACAGTCAGAGTGGCACAAGCCATAACCTGCTAACTGTCTGCGTTGTTTGTCTGAGAAAGGAAGTTTAGTGTTACCAGGTGACCTCCTCTCCCCTTTTTGAGCAGGCGTTAAGGTGACCTCCTCTCCCCTTTTTGAGCAGGCGTTAAGGTGACCTCCTCTCCCCTTTTTGAGCAGGCGTTAAGGTGAC
>JAOVYW010000054.1:5653877-5664059 GCA_025775045.1 Hiodon tergisus | reverse complement strand
GCAGATCTTTAGTTAAGACTATCAGCATTGCCGGCCTCTCTTGTGCGTATATATGAAAATAAGGGCTTGCTGCAAATCACAAGTTCAGTTCAGGCTTTCTGGGTGCAGCATATAGGACAACAAGGAAACTTTTACACTGCTCGTATGGCCAGAACTAGTTTTTGAATCAGCGTCTTTGGCGCTACACATTTCTCCTGAAGGGGATTTAGCCCCCCCCCCCCCTTACTTTATTATCTTACTCCCCCTCGCCTCGCAATTTTCTTTCTCTCTCTCTTCAGTTCTCCCTCTTTCTGTCCCTCCCTCTCTCTCTCTCTCTCTCTCTCTCTCCCTCTCTCTCTCCCTCTCTCTCTCTTTCTCTCTCTCTACTTCTCCCTCTCCCACTCTCCCCTGATAGCACCACCCCAGAGAGCTCTCGGGCACGGGGGGGCGTTGACTGGCGAAAGGCTCGGCAAGGGAGATTTAAGTCAGCCGGACGACTCCTGCGATTCCAGCTGAAAAGTGGAAAATGGCTAGGCGCGCACCTGGAACTGCACAGTGAAGTCGACGGGGACTTTTCTGGAAGTGATTGTGTGCAGCAAGAGGCTTCTGCGAAACTAAGACCAATCATTTCACTTGATTCTCTGGCTGAATGCTGTCTGACTGGGGGGACGGAGCGCGCAAACCCCTCCATTAAGACTTGATATATTACCCAAACAATTTACCGTATTCATGAGGTTACGCAAATGTGGAGGCTGCAAAATTACCGTAATCAATTGAAACAGCGAGCGCGCGTCTGTCGGTGGGTCTGATTATTTGGAGATCATCTATCAACTAGATGTGCATGTAATAAGACAAGGGCATTGAATCACTGTTGGGTTGCAGTCCATGATCATTCCTCTAGTGACTTTGGACAACATTAAATTTTGCATCTACACGGATGAGGAAGACATCTCTCCTTGCATTAGGTAGCAGACTTTGTATCTAAAAGGCGCAGTTTGAAAGGAGCAACTGCATAATCGAGGCAGCACTACAAGCAATATTCTCCACAATTTCGTTTTTTTTTTCCACCTAAAAAAAACGAAACGCTTCAGAGGTAAGTGAGTATGGAGGTCAGATATAATCAGGAGAATGAGTCAGGAATGGTGTTGAAGAACGGCCTTAAGGATGGGAAAGAGGGCAAGGATTCCCAAGGAAACATTTCCAAATCCTTTCTGAAGGAGCAGCAGGACACCTTTTCTGCGTCCGGGGCGGTGGAAAACTGTGAAAAGAACCGGGGAAACTCTGCTGACCCAGATTACTGCAGGAGAATTCTAGTAAGAGGTGAGAGGTTCTGACTGACGCCTGATCCCAGGTCTGTTCTGTTCTTATTTCATGGAAGGGAAGAGGCTTGCTCTTCCTGAAACATCATTCACACTTTCCTCTGCGATGCTAAATGTTTGTTTGCATGAGAAATCTGGGCAAGTTCAAGTGTTTTTAAAACCTTGACATGAAGAGCATAGACATCAATGAAAAGGATCTAGTTATATATCTTTTGTTTTACAATTACCTCTATGTATCTGTATAGATGTACGTGTTTGCACTATCAACAAAGGGTATCATGGTAGGTCCGATTTCTATGGGTTCGGGCTACATGTCATCTCACAATTACTTGTAGGCTCACCACAGTGCGCTGCGTTACTTGTGAATAAAATGTTTACAATTGTATTCTTATATGTGAGGAAGGTGTTAGAAATCACGGGTAAATTTGGTATTATTTTTCATTCAATTTGAAATATTCAATTTGCCTCCGTTGTGGCGTTTCAGAATTTAAATAAGCTGTGAGCAACAGCAAAACAAAATTATAATTTTTTACTGAATGGTTTTCTACCATTGAATTGTATTATGAAATCAATGGATGCATATAATTGAAATAACAATCTGACATGAACAACAGAATTTTTTTATTTATTTTTATTTGCATGAAGTTTTTTAATTGTGTACCATGGTTAGGCCTCTAAAAACCTTACCTTGCTTACAGTATAGTTTCTCTTCCCAGATCCTGTTTCAGTAATTACACCTTGCAAAATAAATATAACTATAATCTGTCTGCCACAGATTGTGATAAACAGTCATGGGCAACATTTAGTATATAAAGAGCAGCTCAGATTTGTTTATAAAATGACGGTTTCAATATGGCGATTTTTGGATATTTAGTTTTGACAGTAGGTATAAAAGTGACATACATGAACTAATGTATGACCTACCATGAAATAAATAACGAAGATAATTCACGCACATATATATATATGTGTGTGTGTGTGTGTGTGTGTGTGTGTGTGCTTGAATTATCTTCGTTATTTATTTCATGGTAGTTAATACATTAGTTCATGTATGTCACTTTTATACCTATTGTCAAAAATAAATATCCCAAAATCGCCATACTTTAAATATATATATATATGAAGATATGATTTTATGTATGTGTGTGTGTGTGTGGTTATATTTAAGGCGATTTTATAACAACAGTAGTTTGTAGTTTTATGTAGTTTATTATGGAGATATGTATACACGGACGACCAATTGTTAGGCCCCATATTTCAGACAGAACAGGATTTTTTTTTTTTTAACGTGCACAGGTGAAATAAAAATTTCCAGAAACTTGTGTAACAAGAAAAAAATATATCTGTGTGACTTCCGTATCGGGGTGTCTTTCATGTACGCACACAAATAATAATTTCGTTTTCACCCGAGCCAAGTCTTTTGAAACTTTAAGTTTAGCAACGCAAACTCATACCGCTAGACACAATCATTATTATACACTTGTTCCATTATACATTTTACGTTTTTGACAGCACAGATAAAAAAAATGTTTTGAAGCTTCCGGGCGGCGTGGATTAGTGTGAGGTTTAGAATAGGAAGCTAGATATGTCTATAACTCTTAATGGCCGTGTAAATTTTGACACTGGAATCATTTCGTCTTTTCACAATTTATATTAAATAAATCGTCAAAAGTGTTTCGCTATCTATTTTTAATTAATTTTTAAAAATTATTCTGTTGAGGATGTTTCACGTATTTCATGTACTGAAATCTGTCTCATATTTAGGATTTAATATGCGCAGTTTCCAACGACATATCTGTCATGGATTTATTTGGACCATTTATTTATTTTAAAATTTTCATTTACACGTGAAGTGTTTTTAATCTTTAGTCATCTGTATTCCAGTCGTGCATTTCTTTACATAATTAGACTACACGTTTCAACCGTTTTATTGAATAAATGTCTAGCAAAACGCAATTGTCATAAAACGCAGATATATTCTAAATAGATGCATTGATTTTGTTTTATTTGGCGCATGCTTGGATATCATTTACAAGATTGCAGTCGTCAGTTCTAGCTGGTTTGATTACTTTAAGGGAATTGAAAGTCGATTAAACACGTGTACGCATGTAAAATCTGGATGATCGGATTGCAGTTTCATGATCAGGTATATAGTTTTGTACAGTAGAAAAACGTATTTTTTTCAACATGGATGAACGTGATTTGATCCATTTCTCGTAATGAGGTAGATGTATGAGGGTACGAATAGGGTCATTAGGTTATATATAGGCAAAATGTACTGTTAGCATTGTTGTAACCGTGCTAAAAGGTATAATAAAAGCTGATTCATTAAATTAAGTAAGAATACCATACACAAAGGATTTAAACTTACTTATGCGGAAAGGTTTTAGAGGGAACTGATCAACGTCTATCTTTTCTATTATAGATGCAAAAGGGTCCATACGAGAGATTATTCTACCTAAGGGACTGGATTTGGACCGACCAAAGCGCACCAGAACCTCTTTCACGGCAGAGCAACTCTACAGATTGGAAATGGAGTTCCAGAGGTGTCAGTACGTGGTCGGGAGGGAACGTACGGAATTGGCTCGTCAACTAAATCTATCAGAAACTCAGGTAACTGTTTGACGGTCGGTTTTTTTCTTCTTCTTCTTCTACCCCCACATAGGACGAAGATAGAAATCAAATCCGACGTAGCTCTCGAGTATTCGTTTACAGTTGCGCTCAGGGATAAATCGAAGTTCTCATTTTATGAATGTCAAATGTAGGGGGACTGTTAGTTTTACAAAAGACAATTCGGTTTTTCCAGGCGTTTACAGTTAAAAAAGAACACAGAATTCCGAAACGCCATCTGTGCCCAGTGAATCCTATGTGAAAAAACTAATGTTTGTTGAAAATAGCCAATCTAAAAGTAAAAACAATTTGATACCACTTTTGGCAGCTGTTAGTTTTATAGGGCCGGGATTATTATAACAACATCATTTGGTAATGTTTAGACCTAAGGTTCCCGTAATTTCTGTTGTTTTTACCAATATTTCTGAACTTTTTAAAACTATGAGAATCGCAGTACTTTTTCTAATTTTATGCGCTAACTATTGCACATCTATAGAATTTTAAAACATTTTATTAACATCGTTGTTACTACTGCGGCGACGAATAAAAATCCATCCCTAGCTAATGTTATAGGATTGAATAAATGTCGTGCTGCGCACACCTCTACTATACTGCGTCGTTACTCATCCCCTTGTTGCTTTTAAGAGCCCATATTTAGAAACCTGTCAAGTCAACGAAAAGTTGACTGTGCTTGAGAACGAAATAAAACTTTCAGTAGATATAGCAGTTGCATAAATTTGAAATTTTATTTATTCTTTTCAAACTACCAGTTATAGATAATGATATACTGAATTAAAAATAGCCTCCATCTTCAATGCGTTGAGTGAAACACGGTTTACGCACACCTCCGCGTTTTTTTATTTATAGTGAGGCTTTCGGCGAAAAGCCTTCCTGGTGAATCAAACCACGCGATTTTATAAATAAAATGATATAAGTATAAGTATATATTTTAGCACAAAGAAAAACAGATGATGTATAATAACAATTAGGCCTACCTGGCTGAATATGACCTTGCATTTTTTTGCCCAATGTTACAGTTTTTAGTGTAACCACTAAAACAGTGTTGGTAGGCACCACTGATTTATACATTATGGACAAAGAGTGAACCGCCTCACGTAATCTTAAGTACCCTTTCAAGTAGGGTTAAACGTATAATTATTTTTTGTATCCTTGTATTTTCACAATTTCCCCCCCCCTTGTGCACAGATGTAACCTTTGTTCACACAAAATCTTAAATGATGTCCTCCAGGCGTTGATTTTGGAGTTCTCTAGTGATAGGCATGTTAAATTATTCAATTTAATTTTAAATAGTTTTAAAAATTACATTAATTTGATGGGGTTTAGGAAAACTTTAAGTTATATCAATATTGACCAATGTTTTGTGTCTTACATCTGGCAAAATTACCACTACAAGTAGTTAATTTCTAGAAAGATCAGAGAAAAAGGTCAAACAATCTTATACACACTGAAGGCCTGTGTTGGGAGTATTCACAGACCTACTGTCATGAAATATTGACTAATATATTTAGGAGGTAATTGATTAGAAAGGCTGGGACCAAATCAAAACTTTGGCTACCTGTCAGTTGCACATTACACAACTGTGTTTAATGGTGTCTTTTGTTTTGTTTCTGTAAGTGTCATTTATTCTATTTGGAAAAAGAAAACACTATGTAATACAGTTATTTTAAGTATGATTAGTGGGTTCCCAACACTTTGATTTTGGTTCTCTGGCTGTGGCATTAATCACCAAGATCAATACACTGAAAAAAGCTGGTCTTAATAATTCTTTTGAATGGTGTATATTTTGTTTATCTAATTAATTCCATGCTTTCTTTACACTATAATAGCTTGTTGGCTTTTGGCTGTTGTCTTAAAAACGATCTGGTTATGAATGCACGTCCATCGCTAAAGTTGGCTGCGTTGTTTCTTGTTTTTTTTCCATGACCCTCCGTCATGACCGGCAGGTTCTATTGTTTGTATGTTACATGGCGCTGGGTCACCCTTCGAGGTGTGTGGAAGTCTCTTCAGTCCAATCACTGTCCAATCATTGTTATTAGCTGGAAACAAAACAGAAGCCCTTGGTATCGCTTTTAACGGAAACTGACACACAGTAATAGCGTGTTAGAACATAGCGTCTTTTTTAGCGTCTTTACTTGGAAAATGGAAAATAAATATATTTTATGGTAATTATTTTTCTTCCCCCGGCCTTGAAGGTAAAGGTTTGGTTCCAGAATCGGCGTACCAAGCAGAAGAAGGACCAGGGCAAAGACTCTGAACTGCGGTCCGTTGTGTCCGAGACGGCAGCCACCTGCAGTGTACTGAGACTTCTGGAGCAGGGCCGTCTCCTCACTCCGCCCGGGCTTCCAGGACTTCTGCCCCACTGTGGCAGCAGCGCCCTTGGGTCCGGGCTGCGTGGCCCCACCATGGGAATCACCAGCAGCAGCAGCAGCAGCAGCAGCTCAGGGACAGCCGGCAGCCCCCCGCTGCCCGTGGTGACCAGCTCGGGGGCTGCCGCGGGCCTCCAGGGCTCTCCGCCTGCCCACGGGCTCTTCAGCTTCTCCATGCCCTCCCTGCTGGGCACTGTGGCCACTCGGATTTCCTCCAACCCCCTCTCCATGGCTGGCTCCTTAGCTGGGAACCTGCAGGAACTGTCAGCCCGCTACCTGAGCTCCTCCGCTTTCGAACCCTACTCCCGGACCAGCAGCAAAGAATCCATAGACAAAAAAGTTCTGGAATGATTCTTTTTCTTTTTTTTTCTCCTTCAAATTCGGTTTTGTTTGTTTTGTTTTGGTTTTTGTTCTCTCGCCTTCCTCCTATTTTTGTCAGGTGGTTATTGTTTGCTGTTCAGATATCCAACCACACACTGATGCCTCTCAGTGAAAACGTAGAACATACTTACAGACATACGCTTGTTTGTTGTCCACAGAACAGGGCGATTTTCATGGCTTTTTGCACTAAATCAAAGTTTTATCTCCCTGTGTTAAATACAAACGCTTGAAGGAGCAATCAACCAAGAGATTATGAAGGTATGGAAAAGAGAAACAATATTTTCTGTTAACCGTTTGTTGGTAGAAGTTTTTTTATATTTTGAAAAGGCTGATAAAAGTTTGTATGGCAAAGCTTAGTAAATACCTGTCTCTATCCCGTTTAAATATCATTAAAGTTATGCTGCTGGGAACATTTAATTGAACATTTGATTGGTTGGCCTTAGGGTAACGCTACAATACCCTTTTTTGGAGTGTTTTATTTTTTTTGATGAACTAACATATGTATTTAGGGGTAGCTGTTATCAAGCATGAAGGCTTGCAAAACACAGCTTTGAACTGGTGTGAAGAGGCCTGTTGCGATTCTAAATTAAAGAACAGTCAAGACACAATAGGTCAATTTTTTTTTAAATTTAGCAAACTTGGCAAAACATAATAAGGAACTCCATAATGTTTTTTTTTTAAATGACACTAAGTAGTGGTCTTTTTACCTATTATTTGGCAAAAAAAAATTCTAAAGATGGTCATTTGAGGGTTAAACTGTTCAGTGTTTGTCGTTTTCATATTGGTTTTGTGAGGGTCTTCCCAAGTTGATTTTAACACGGTCTAAATTTGTGACTTTTATGTCTTACAGATGCAGTATTTTACTTTTTGTCTGTGATTAAAGTACTAGAATTGTAGTCCTGAGTGCCATGTAGAGGTGACATTTCGAAATAAGTTTAAATCCCGTTCAGGACTCGAACCCTTAAGAGGTGGGGTTAGCAGAGACGGAGAGTGAAATGGTCGTCGTGAAGTTTTCAAACTTTTGCAAAGCTGCTCACAACTGAATATATTGAAGTTATCTGGCGCAAACAGAGACTTTTGGGGGCATAACCGTAACGGGTACAAGGTTCTGCCATTTTAAAAAGGTGTAAAGTTCTTAAAACTGTGCCCTCGGTTTTTGAGCTAGACAGATTAAGACACAGGCACGGTGAAATTATTGTACTATAAAGTAAAGAAAAATGAGAATTGTAACTAAAATTGTTATTTTATTGTAAATTATTCATGTCTGTAATTAATAGATGATTAGTATATCTGATGAAGGAGTGGATGTATAGGTGAGTCATCAATCAATCAAGGTCTTGGTGCTGTCTTTGTTAAATATCTTGAACATTGTGACTACGTGGTGCGTGTGTGGATATATATTATATATATGAACAAAAAAAACAAACAACCATCCGTGTTCTTTTCTTTCTCGTTTCTCCTTGTCTTTGAAATCCAGCGAGTGACAACCAGCTCTGTTAACACAATAAAACGCCGGGTGGAATATTGCTAGACATAAAAGATAGACATGATCAGAACGAGCAGAATTTTTGATTTTATTAATTTTTTTGCACAGAGAGTACATATGCATGCGCACCAAAATATTAATATTGAATGTATGACTCTTTCATGGTAGAACGCTCTATTTTTCGATGGCTATTTATTTAGCCAAGGATATGGGATTATTTTCGGCCTAGTTAAAAGAAAAATAAAACGGATTGATAAATCCTTTGAAATAATTCATTCTGACAAAGCAGTTGCATTTAGAAAACTATATAAAATTTTTCAAAAGAAGTTAGAATTACAACTTTAATGTATATACCCAAGTTTAATTAAAAAATTGGAATTGTGTTCATGGCAATATATATGGGTCAAGTATAGTGATGTAATGCACGGCGAAACTAAACTGCTGCTTCTGAAAAGTTTATAAAGCACTGCTTAAAAACATGTCTAGTAACTTGTTGCCTGGCAATCCATAAACGCTCCGGTTTACTACATAATTCAATCATTTTGTGGGTATTTAAAAAGTATCATTCCATTTTTATATTAGTTTATTAGATTCAAACTGCGTAACAAGCTCTCTCATTTCCCATTTCAAAGAGTATGTTGTGACAATTAATAATATTTTACAAATTATCTTAAATTAACAAATTTAGCTACCATGTCATTTACTCGTGAATTATTTTTTTTGGTTTCTGATTTTTGAGGAATCACGTTTAAATTAGATATTTTTTTAATTCTCCTTGGTTGAAAAAGTAATTATTCCCAAGTTGAAATCGCAATCTCTTAGTGGGAAAGACGAGAAGTGTGGAAAAAGAAAGTTGGCAATTGTTCTGACTCTCTTCTGAGCGAGACTGGCGTGGTTGAAAGGTTATAACCTGCAGGAGTATTATTAAACTGTCAAAATGTAAGTCTTATGGAACTTACTGTGCTGTGCGGGACAGCCTACGCAGCGAGCCAAAACCTTTCTGTCTCCGTCTTCAAGAACACTCCAAGCTTTTTTTTAATTGTCACGTTTTCTATAGGCCAAGAAAATCCCACTATGGCCCGTGAAAAGGAATGAGTTTGGCCATTCAACAAGCAAAAAACACTTACATGAGAAAAGAGCTGTTTCTGAATGGCCAACACCATGGTCACAAAGCTAAGAGAATTTCTCGACACAGACGATGATGATGATGATGGTAATAATAACAATGTTATTAGGGTAAAACCCCACTAAGAATCTGTTGTCATTTATGTGATTATTTGTCTTCTCTCTTTTTATATGTAAGCTGAAAAAACATTTTCTGAAATGTATTGCTGACCACATGCGTAGGATTCTGAGTAGGATGTTTGACTAATCTAGGTTTCTGTGCTATTTATTAACTCCAGTGTTATTCGTTGGGACTTGTGCAGCTGTTAAAGCCTTTAAGTATTCAATAATTACCTTTAACGATGACTGTAGTATTACGGGTATATTTAATGACATAAATGATCATTGCCTCAACGACTAAAATATCATAAATATTTTAGGTAGTCCTGACTTCTCCTTTGTTCCTTAAGTTTGTGTATAACGTAAATTAATGCTCCTGAAACTCTGACTTCAGGAAATACGCATTGGAAACTGACATAGTCCCTATGTACAGATTTATGTTAGTTTTGATAGATGGGTTAATCAGAGAGTCATAACAGGGTGGTCCTTGTCCAATCCACATCAGGAGTTATACATCTGAGGGATAGGAAGCCGCTGTTTCATGGGGCTGTGTCTACTCCTGGTTCCTCTAGTTTTACTATGGGGGAAGGTTCAAGAGCATTGGATGGTCCAGGCTGAATCGGGGACTGAGGCCTTTTGTTTCTCTGCACTCGGAGTGCAGAGAATCGTGTCCTCCCCACTGTGTTTGAGTGAATCCAAGGAGAGAGAAAACGGTCACATTTCCCATCTCCCGTCTTTCCTCCGCAAGTTCAATTAGAAAGAAGGTTGAGGTTTTTGTAAGTGCTGAGGTGGGGAA
>JAOVYW010000054.1:5632019-5643590 GCA_025775045.1 Hiodon tergisus | reverse complement strand
GGGACGGGACGGGACGGGACGTCTTGTTGGTCAAGAACATAACGGTGTTGTTACTGCCAGAGCATGGCGGCAGTTGAGCTTCAAGTCAAATGAAGTCAAGAAGAAACCCTCTGACACGGCATCTGGTCACAGACGCTCTACTTTACCGAGAGTATTCCTCATGGGCAAAATTAAAATTCTGCTCATCTGAACAACTGCAGACGTTTCAGATACTTTTTTTAGTTTTGGGTGATGTAGTTTATACTAAATTCTTGTGCAATACTTTTGAGATTCAAGCTGACTCTTTGAAAATGGTTTCTCATTGCTGGTTGTGGAGACGTGGCCAGCAATTGAGAATCTTGACTTAGCTTCTCAATTGGGTTCAAGCTAATACATTGACCGGCCCACTCAAAGTGGATTATGGTCTTTCTACAAGAGTTTTCTCAGTTATAGATTTTCCGTTTACTGAATCCAGTTTTCATGTAGGATTTGTTTAGATTTCATTTTTCAGTTTTTGCAAGACAGTCATTTTGGAGCCTTTTTAGAATATTATGCTATTATATTATAACTAACTTTATTTCTGTACGTATGAAATAAATGACCCATCACGCTGTCAGCCCTTGTATTAAACAATAACCCAGAATATTCCGGGCTTCCACGCCAAACAAAAAAATGCTGTTGATTATCTGACTGCTTCTTTCCTTTCTCCTAATCAACAATAAGCAATTTTTTGGCGCATTGCATAGTTTTTAGGTAACGCTCTCTCTGTGCCAAGTATTCACTCTTTCAAAAATTTAGCTAGTTAGGTCTGTGTAGAGCTTTATAGCAAGTGACACTTATTTAGAAGTTCAGGGACATTACAAAACCAATTTCCATTATAATTTTTTCTCCACATTCTGTTTATTTTTTTATTTTTATTTTTTAAGGTTAGCAAGGCTATCCTTTGTAGTGTGTGTGTGTGTGTGTGCGTTATGAAAATGTTTGTATTTTTATAGTTCCAATTCATATTTTCAATTGGAAGTAAACTGCAAGAATACTGTATAACTTCTTTTCGGTTCTAGCTCCAGGTTAATAACGTTTTCGGACATTCTTTATATCCTCCCGGCCACTTTGCGAGTGTAGGCAGTGCTCTCTGTGTCAGCCTCACAGTGTGTCAGGGCGCTGCGGTTCTCTGGTTCTCAGGTTTTCGAGGGAACCTCTGGGATAGACGCAAAGAAGACGGCCTGCGAGTTCACCGGGGACATCCTTCGCTCTCCCGTGTCGGAGGACATGCTGGGTAAGACGATCGTAGCTCATGGCGGAAAGCGCCACGCACGCCCGGAATTAAAGTCCAAATCTGTCGCCTTTCTCTGGAAATGGTGGCAATTGCGTTTTAGTTTTTCTGCTAACCCCTCCCACGCTTTCAGCCAATAGGCTGCAAAGCTTTATTGTTAAGTGTACAAAATGCAATTGTTCTGCACCAGTTGTCTGACCTTTCCTAATTCAGCGGTTTGCTAATTCTGCTGGCAAAAAAAAGAAAAGAATGAAAATGGATCACTCTGACTTGACCTTTTGAATGGCTGTCTATTCACATGAATACATTTTGAGGTTTTATTCAATCTGTGACAGATTTAATTAAAATTAACTTGACTATATGTGACTGGTGTTTGTCTATGATTTACTTAAGTTATCATTTTTTTGTATTTAAAGATTTTCATGGTGATTTTGGTGGTAAAAAATTGGGCATGGTAAAAATTTTGTGATGGTGGTAGCTGGCGGGCTCGTTAACCAGCGTGGTTAAGAATATAAATTCTTAGATGTATTTTTTTTAAATTTCAGATATTACTAGCCAATTTGATGGCCATTATATCCATCTACAGTGTAAATAGCCAATTATTTGCCAACTATGACGTTTAATTCAAGGAACTGGCTGAAACTCTTTCACAGTAGACATTCAGGAAATAAATTGCGTATAATTGCCTGGGGCAGATATTGAATTGCTGATGTTTTCGTTTGTATTATGTTTGACTTAATCGTTTGTCTGTGTCCGGTGTGCGTTATCCGTGTGTTTATCGGAGGGCGTGTATTGATTGCCTGGCGTATGCACTGAAGGCTGAAATGTCGTTTCTTAGGCCGCGTTTTCAACGGCTCAGGCAAGCCAATCGACAGGGGCCCCGTGGTACTGGCTGAGGACTATCTGGACATTATGGGTGAGTTTGGGCAGACTTTCGTTCCCCTCATAGCTAAGTTTTTGGCCTCCCCATATTCGCTAATGGAAACCGCTAGCCGGAGTGGCCAGTCGGTGAGCCAATGAGAGCGTTGGCAATTACCTCAGTGTGTTTTAGTTTTTTTTAGCAATGTTTTCAGTGCTCTGTTGAATGGTGTATGTGAGGACTGTTGCAGACTTCCCTTTCACTCAAGTGGATACCAAAAATCATAAATGTCTCAAATTGTACCTCGTTAAACTATAGCTGAATTTGAGTGTTGGGACAGGACGACTGATTGCATTTTTAGTAAAGGGCATCAACGTCTCTGCTGGTGTGATGTAGTGTTGTCATTGTTCTGCACTCTGTAAAAATTGGATCTGGTATCCCTCACTTCATGTTATGTTTCCCTAGAATTGCACTGTGATGATGGAAAGACGAACCTGCGAGCTGTTGGCGTTCTCTTAAAATGTAGCATGGTGCTTCTAAAATTGCTGTCTTCATACGGACTTCCGCTCTCTGTTCTCTCAGGCGTTCAAACAGGATACGAAATGCTAAAAATGGCCGCGCTTTGAGCATTGTTGAGCATGGAGTTAATCACAACGGACTCGGGACAAGAAATGTTCATTGGTTGTTTTGAAAGACTGCTGTTGCGATACAAATTTATGGTTTTACACGATTGCAGCAGGTGACCATGACAACAACGGCACTTTTACATTCCGTGGTCTGAACATGCGTCAGCGGTCTATGAATTTGAATTTGAAAACCTCACAGTGCACTTTTTGACCGTTGACCGTCCCTAGTTTTCTCTGGCAGTTTACGGTCAGCGATCGCTCGTTTTCACATACCTCTCACTGAATGACACAAATCCCTGCGTTGTAATCTCAGTTGTACTTCTAGGTGAATGAAACGACGTCCGGATTTGACTGTGCGTCCCTGTTGGAGAGGATGAATGAATGGATGGATGTATGGATGGTTGACCTCGGGTCACGGCAGTGCTTCAGCAGTCTGTGACCTTGAGGAAGACTGCATTGTCTGCCAGCTTAAACCCAAAACCTTTTAGGGTTCAGCAGCGCCTCTCGCCCTCCCGCAGGTCAGCCCATCAACCCCCAGTGTCGCATCTACCCGGAGGAGATGATCCAGACCGGAATCTCGGCCATAGATGGGATGAACAGCATTGCCCGTGGACAGAAGATACCCATCTTCTCGGCCGCCGGCCTGCCCCATAACGAGGTGAGCGGAGGGGGCGGAGGGGGTCCAGGGATATGGGTTCTTCCGGGCAGGTGTGGTGTCGCTCCGGGAAGGATTCCGTCATTTTTAATCATCGAGATTCCAGCCCGTTGATGTCGAGTGGAATGAACGCTTGATCCTGATGCGGAAAAGTAATTGTTATCAATTGGGTAAGGACTTTGAGGGCTGGTAGAGATTAATGAGATGGAAGACTTCTTCCAGCTGCAAACCAGCTTTCAGCCGTTCTCTTCAGGCGTAGACCACCCTTTTCGAAGCAGTCATGCAGCTTAACGACGATACTGGTCACCTAAGGATTAGCCTTAGTCGTTACCGCCTTTCCTCTAGTTTTACTGACCCTGCTTTCTAGGAATATATCAGAGCAGTAAGAGGATGAGCGTTGTTGCAATTATTCAGCCGGCTGTGATTAGCATTGTGACTTAGCTGCAACACAGCCCTGACCGTAATCGCAATAACACGCCCTCGAAATGAAATAAGCGAATTCATGACTCATGATTTATATTTTTGCATTCACACCACAGGAAATACTCGTAATTTGAGTTAAATTTTTTTCCCCGTCAACGTCCGAAGGTAGCCCCATAACCAAGGCTACTATGTTAAAATTAAAAAGTGTTATGGGTGGAAGTGTGTTTTTGTCTCGTAACAGCCCAGCGGGAGGGCAAACTGACCAATAGAAATGTGGTTCGATTACACTCCATTTTATAAATCACATATTTGTCATAATTAATAGATCAATGGGATTGTCTCACATAATATGGTCAAAATAAATAAAAAATATGGCCCAGGGACATAAAATGTACCCTATTTGTAGACTCACCCATATATTTTATACATACATGCAGATACTTTTTATCGCAGGCCAGTCTGTAGCTATAATTCCCCCCCCCCGAAGGTCATTTGTCCTATGTTGAGTCATACTGTTAGTCATAGTTTTAGTGCCTTACACATGGACACACAACTCTCCGTCTTTACTGAAAAATCCTCTTGGTGTTGGGTTCCTCATAAGAATGAAGAACGACTCCTTTGAATCATGCAAAATCTTTGTCAGTTTCGGCTCTGAACTTCCCTAACTGTAAATACTATAACATTGTCTTGTGGCGTGAAATGTTTCGACTAAATAAAGTACTTGTATTGGCCCATTTATATTTGATTTTGTTAAGCCAAGGTGAAGTTACAATGCGTTTAATATACCGAACTCTTAACAAAAGTCCTCGTCAGCAATGTTTTTAAAAAAAATGTTTTCATTTTTTAAATATTATTTTTGTATTTGTTGTTAATTTATATCTGTTGACAACAAAATCGTGTTGCAGCATTAAAAAAAATTTTTTTGTAATTTATGTTTGCTTTGAATCATCGTGCTTTTGTGGAGGTCTGTAAAGAGAGGTTGACAAAGCACAAAATATGATCTGAAGTGTCTTTATAGAGCTCTCTGTGAACATTAGTTCAACATAGTGTTTTTCATTTCAGAAAGGCTGTTCTTGGAAGCTACAAAACCTGATTAACGTCTTTTCCCCAGAAATATCCCTTCAAGGCTCTTTCTTTTAACTGCATTGTGTTTTGGTGTATCTCTATTTTAAAAGAGAATTTTATTAAATTAAAAGCACACTTTGCTTTGTTTTTCTCTTCTCCACGCTTCACGTTCTTTTTAGTCATCATTTCATAGCGATCGGTGGATTGTAATCATGCGTTTATATTGTGACATCATTATATTTAAACTGCCATTCTGTTTTGAACAAAGAATGGAATTTTCCGCTCCGAGAATGTTGACGGCGCCAAGGCAACCAAAGACTGTAAAGTTCCACTAAGTATGTTCGGAACATCATGATTTTCCTTTTAATGAAAAAGGAAAATCACAATATAACGTGTCAATTGTGCAAATTTTTACATGACCTGAAATAACCATAAATGCAGCGTGCATGTAAGCATGTTGTGAGAGTGACGGCAGTGGCGGTATATAAATTGAACTAGTGAGAGAAGGGTGGGAAGAGTTGGGCGACCGCGACCTGTAGGATATCTGGCCAGCCAGGAAAATAAACGTATGAGATGGCTGTGCCTTCATTGAGTTTCACAATTTGCAAACATCATTATATTCACTAGGAGCGCCCTCCGAGCCCTGGTTCGAAGTCATCAGTTCAGGTTGTGTTTGCAAAAGAAGCTTCTCTACGTACTTGCCACCCCACGGGAAAATTTGAAATTGTACCATACCACCATTTTAATGTTACCTGGTCAGTTTAATGTTAATCCAGTAGTTTGTCCGTTCTTTTGATATTGTTTGAAAAGAGTTCTAAAATGAGGTGAGCTGATAAAGTTCTTGATGTCGTTTTAAAAGTAGCTATTTCTCCCCAGGTAAGTCACCCACATGGGACAAGTGTTCACATATCCTTTTATTAGCAGGCAGCACTGTAAGCTCCTACTTCAAAGCTCTTGGACCCAGCTGGGGACTGACTCCAACAGTATTAATTGAAATGCTTGTGTGGTTCTAGATTGCTGCACAGATCTGTCGACAAGCCGGGCTGGTGCAGAAGTCGAAGGACGTGATGGACTACAGTGCGGATAACTTTGCCATCGTCTTCGCAGCTATGGGGGTGAGGACAAATCATCCGTTCGTCCCCCCCCCGTGTCGACTTCAATCAGTGCCTCTAAGCTGTTTCCTTTTATTTTCTCGTACCGCGGCGCACCGCTCGCTCGCTCGCTCTTAAGATTTTAATCCCGCGTTACTTACGCTACCCAGAGCTGGACGTTATCGCAGCAAAGTGCTAATATCCAGTGGCTTTGGCGCATTGTACTCGCCGCAATCAAATTCACCCAGTCTCAGCGGCCCGGACTTCAATTATCCAACAGCGGTGACAAGGCTACGTTTGCCTGCGCCAGCTCGTCAGTGACCCCCCGGCCCCCGGCCCCTCGGAGCTGATAGCCGTTTCACAACCAAATCAGGGCTTTGTAACGTGATCGCAAACACTTGAGCAGGATGTTAAAAATTCTGAGCTCTCTGCTTTTGAGCGGCCTGTGGGCCATTATCATGCATAGACCTTTAGTGGAGCTTTTTGAATGTTACACTTAGCCCGAGTGTATTTTTCGGTTTTCGGGGGAAAAAAAAAACTGATTTTAGGGTTTAGGTTGTTTGTCATTTTTAATATTTAAATAGTCTTTAAAACTATTACTAAAAGTAAAAGATTGTGTATGAAATTATTTTTAGTTTTTTATTATCTTAAATCCAGGTAGCCTGTTCTAGTGTTTCATAAATTCCACTTCATTCGAAAGGATACAAAGCTAATGTATCATGAGTCTTGGCAATACGGTTTGTGATGAGCGCAAGGCTGATGGTCAATCACATGTCTGTCAGTCAGGATCAAATTTCCATGTATTTGGTCTGGCAGGAATTTCTCAATGACAACTCCTACCAAGACAGTTGCCGGAATGGTGCCATCACCATGCGTTGTTTTGCCGACCGGTTTTCACGTTCTTGATGTGTTCTCCCCCGCCACATTTTTAAGGTCAACATGGAAACGGCCCGTTTCTTCAAGTCTGACTTCGAGGAGAACGGCTCCATGGATAACGTTTGCCTGTTCCTGAACCTGGCCAATGACCCTACGTGAGTGCCCACAGAGTTCTGGGTTCTGGGTTCATCTGAGCCTGAATAATGCCCTGACATTAGGCCCATTTCGGGGCAGCCATGTAAGGTACTTTTGCCGAGGACGCGTCCCCCGCAGGAGGCTGGTGACACAAGTGTTCCGTGTGTGTTTAGCCGTGAAAGTAGCGTAGGATAAACGTGTCAGCAGAATGAATAAATGTGTAGAAATTGATCCTTGGCCAACCGACATCTCCTCTGAAGCTGACCTTTGGTAGGTCTGAGCCTGGGGGCTTCAGCTGAAATGCAGTTGTTTTAAAACGGTACAATGCCAAGCCAGTAACTTTACCTGGTTAGTGTGTCTGTCAAGTAAATAAATGGCAAGGCAGCCAATGCATCTGGTCCTGGAAACTAAAAAAGGACGTTTTATTAGATCATAACTGTTGCAGATGAGCTTAGCAAGGCAAACTGCTTGAAACCCATTTAACACATAATGACGGAACCATGAACCATTTACCAGAATTTACAGATTAATTCTCAATACGCCGCATTATATCAAGCTGGATTGATATGTGCCACACAGATTTCACAGCTTCCTTTTCAAGTAGACATTTTCCAAAGTTTATCCTTGAACGCATACTCTGCGAGGTTGTTTTTGTTTTTTTTAAATACTGTTGCTTTGCAGACTCAAACAGCCTTGTGTATTTTGTGTTTTTCTTCATCTGCAGTGGAGGGATATGACCCCACAGCACTTGTGCTTGCTATTCAGATAAACCCTGTAATGGGGCAGGGCACGTTTCCCGCATTCAATATCGATATAATTCAAAATCTTTTCCATGAGACAACAATGTGCCCTCTCCCTGGGCAGAGAGATCTGCAGAATGTTAATTTGCTCTCAAACCCGCAGAAAGACCAGGGTTACGTCTGACTTTTCCGTTTGCATCTGTGTAGCAGTTCACCCTGCATGGTCCAGTACCGCGTGCAGCCTTGTGTTCCTGGTCCCCCGTGTCCTTTTCACAAGCGGGTCGGTTGTTTATTTTTCCCCCCCTCCAGGATTGAACGCATCATCACTCCTCGCCTGGCACTGACCACAGCGGAGTACTTGGCTTACCAGTGCGAGAAGCACGTGCTCGTCATCCTCACCGACATGAGCTCCTACGCTGAAGCTCTGAGAGAAGTAAGCTCCGTTGGTACCGTCTCTGTCCCAGCACGGTCAGGACCGATCAGATGTTTTCCGCGGTCACCGAACTCTCTTGATGCACAACATGTAGCGAGGTCAAATGGTTAAGCAAAGGAGTTATAATCTAATATCTACCAATTCAGATAATATTCACACTCACACACATGTTGCTTGAACTGGGTTAATGTACGGTGTTCCAAATTCACCTGAAAGGATGATAGCTAGCTAGCGCTTAGCGGAGTTGCTAACTGTAAGTGACTTTTTAGGTTTAGTAATGGGTGAAACGGCTAGTTGTTAAATGTTAAGTTTTTATTTTTTAAATCCCAATTATAAAAGCTGTTAGTTTCTTTTGGAACAGACAGCCAGCCTCATGGTGTATGGTGGTCCCAAGTCAGTATGGGTTGGCTCTTCGCTACTGGCCTGTCAAAAGTGAGCTTTTTCGACCAGCACCACTATTGAATCGTCTGATCTGATATTGAATCGTTGGTGTTAAACTTCCTGGACGGAGTGGTGTGCCTTGGGTGTCCCATGCGAGTGATTATAGGAAACGTCTTCAGCTGAAAGGGCTTGCTGTGGTTTCTGTTCCCCGATGTAAAAAAAAAAAAAAAAGAGGACAATAATAAACTATTCAGTGAAAATGTGTGAAAATGTACACCCAAAAGTTAGTTTTTAATAAATTAATGATTTTATTTTCTGCACGTTAAAATTTGTGTCCATGATAAATAGTTTCGCAATTCACATCTAATGGTTTCCTGATTTTATTCAAACGAATACCCTTGGTTCACAAAAACCTTCTTATGGCAGAAATGCCTCGAATGACGGACATTGAACTTGAACAGTGAAAAGAAATTGCAGTTCTTTGCCATCTTTCATAATAGTCTAAATATTTGTGTCGAGGTTTTTGAACCACTGATGGGAGGTATCAGACCTATAACTGAGGTTTCTTCTTGTTCAAATCCAACTGGGAAGCTTTTAAACGTGCTGCTACTGCTTTAATAGTGAATGTTTCCAAAACCGTTGACAACTATAAAACGGCATACCACGTAACGTAATCTAAGAAGTTGGATTTTAAAACTAAACTTCCTTTGGAAATTCATCTAAGGGCTGAATGGCTAACTTACTGATGTCACCTGTGCTCTCTGTGAAAGGGAGGCAAATGTGCATGCTTTTTCTGCGCTTTAGAAATACCTTAACTTAATTATTTTCAGAAGTTCAGATCCGAAGAAAAGGTCTTTGTGGAACAGTCTTTCGTGTTTTCAGGCGTCTTGTGAGACCTTGTCCCCTCTACTTTTATATTGGTATTAATCCTTTGTGGTCCAAACATGTGTTTTCTTTTTTCTTTTTTTTTCTCCCCGGTTTCAGTGTGCCTGCCACACAATGTGCGTTTTTAAATGGTTACGTGCATCTGAAAGCGTGACTCCCGCACTCATTGTCCATCTCTGACCTTGGTACACACTCACCATTTTAATAACCCCCCCATCGCATAAGCTTGTTTGGTGTTAAACCTCTTCTTTTTTTTTTTTTAAAGCAGACGGGGGATATTAACATTTAACTCCTTTTCTTGTTCACGTGCTCGGAGATTGCCTTTTGAATCTATGCTAGCGTGCATGAACTGTCTCCTTCCAATCAGGGTTTGTTATCAAACAGTTTTGCAACAGATGCGGCCAAGTTTTTTTTAAATATATATATATATATATATATATATATATATAAATGGGATCTTAAAAGGAAACTGCTGGTTTTTAATTTGTGCCTTTTTTTTATTTTTTTATTTTGAATGTGAATGATTTTAATTTTGGGAGAGACAAATGCACGCGCTGACCCATCTGGTCCCTCTTACTCAACCTTGAAAGGATTGTCTTGTCTTTGCCCTGATATTAAAATCGAAAGGTGGAAAGGCGTTTTTAAACTTAAAAAAAAAATGTAATTTTGTTATTTGATTAGAGAACCGTTTGTAAATTTTTGCGATGTTAGGTTCAGGAGTACGGTTTTTAGAGCAAGGCTCCCATTATATTTCTGGTAGTACTGTTTATAATGTATAACGTTTTCCCTCCTCGTCGCTCTAAAGCGCAGTCAATGAGATCTCTCACATGTGGCATACTTCTAGGTATCTGCAGCCAGAGAGGAGGTCCCTGGCCGGCGAGGATTCCCTGGCTACATGTATACTGACCTGGCCACGATCTACGAGCGTGCCGGCCGCGTGGAGGGCAGGAACGGTTCCATCACGCAGATCCCCATCCTCACTATGCCCAACGACGGTAAGGCTGGCTCAGTTCTCCGCGAAGGAGTCGGGGCGCACGCGTGCCAGGGCGTAACGCGTCGGGGGGACGTTACGTCTTCCGTGTCTCAGGCGTTACCATGAACAGGGTTTTAGGGTGGACGTTTATTTGTGTGTGTGTGTGGTAGAGGTCTTCTGTTAACAACTGGTTAAAGCACAGGTGCAAATGTTGAGTTTCAAAATTTTATACCTTTCATGTTTTTATGCTGAACGTTTCGTGAAATCGTTTTGCAGATATCACCCATCCCATCCCAGACTTGACGGGGTATATCACCGAAGGCCAGGTGTACGTTGACAGGCAACTGCACAACCGACAGGTAAAGGCATTCCATGTGAAGGGCTTTTGTTATTGTATACACAAAACATGTAATCGTTCCACATGCTCAGGTTATGCGGGACACGTCCGTGTGCCCAGTGTTCATTAAAACCGTACACACGAGTCGGCTGACGTTGTTCTTCTCCCTCAGATCTATCCTCCGATCAACGTGTTGCCCTCTCTTTCTCGACTGATGAAGTCCGCCATCGGAGAAGGGATGACTCGTAAAGACCACGCCGATGTCTCCAACCAGCTGGTGAATGTTTCGCCTCTGTGTCAGACATGGCTGACTTTAATTACACCACTTTCCACCGCAGATGACTGTCTCATCCCAGCCCCCATAGGGGAAATTGAGCTTGCATGTAAAGACGTTTGTCATTCCTTTCCACTATTAACAACTCATCAGCATCAGTAGTCTATATTAGCATCAATATCTCGGGTAATTTTTTGACATGCTATATTTTTTTACGCATTTATCCGTGTGGCGTTCAGAAGCGGTCTGCCCATTACATTAAACACAGATCATGATCGTTTTCTACATCCAATCGATGAGCAGTCAGATCCCGGAGGTTAAAAGTGAGGGTGACCCGTGCTAACCTGTGGCCCTGTGTGATCGGGCTTTACCCGTCTCACTCTGCACTGTCCGCGCCATGTCTCTGCAGTACGCCTGCTACGCCATCGGCAAAGACGTCCAAGCCATGAAGGCCGTCGTGGGTGAGGAAGCGCTGACCCCGGACGATTTGCTCTACCTGGAGTTCCTGCAGAAGTTTGAGAAGAACTTCATTGCTCAGGGTGAGCGGCACACACACACACACACAC
>JAOVYW010000054.1:5613609-5631919 GCA_025775045.1 Hiodon tergisus | reverse complement strand
TTGTATCTGTAGCTTTTGTATGTCACATGTCCTTGACCTAATGAAATGTCATTTGAAGGGTTTTGACCTTGCTATGCATACGTATCCGGCATACAGTGGGCTTGAGCTTTTATTCACGTTAAATAAGGCCTAATCAGATGTTTTCATTTCAATATGTCAACGATTCAGGTGCATACTGGCGTAACTGAAAGTCACTTCTATAGAACGTTTTACGTGTTACACATGTAACTTTACACAGTTTGAAATGTTGTTGTTTTTTGTGCCAAACACATGTCGGATTATTGTTACGTATTGAGATTGACGAGACGTATTGAGATTGGTGATATTTACCATTAGGTTCTGATGTTCCATGCCAATCAGCATAACAAAACAGCCACTGTTGAGGCTAAACCAAAGTAACGTCGTGTTGGTACATTTCTTGGCGTTTTTTAGCAAAACCGAATAATGAAGCCGGTACAACGCTGATTGCATGACGCAATTAAATTGTGGTTTTCCCAGGTCCCTATGACAACCGAACCGTGTACGAGACCCTGGACATCGGCTGGCAGCTGCTCCGAATCTTCCCCAAGGAGATGCTGAAGAGGATCCCACAGAGCACCCTGGCCGAGTTCTACCCAAGAGAATCGGCTGCCCGCCACTGAGGCTCCTCCCAGGACCTACTGACCTGCCCCGACAGCCCCTTCCACCCGCAGAGCAATAACCGCAGTCCAATTCACGCGCAGATGTACAATACTGTGTCTTTGTTCAGGAAGAAAAAAACAAGTGTGGGTAGCAGATACAACTTGTGTGATGAGTTCCGAGCTGTTAACTTACCTTGAAACCTCAGGACAATCCTGATATCTACAGAGGTATTTAAATTATGTGTGTGGCATGTTGATTTCTCCTTCCCCACCAAAAAAAAAAAAAAGTTTCAAAGGGAATTTACACATATACTGTCTTTCGCGTCTGCTTTGATAATTGGTACCCTTTTGATTTAAAGTGTTCTCTGTTTGTTGTGTGCATTCAGTCATATACAATTCTACTTGTCCATACCCAAGGCCTCCTCCACTTCTTGCGTGGAAGAAAAGGGTAACTTAAATGGCCACTGTGAAGGTAGCATTCCATAAAGTTAACACTTGGGCCATAGCCTAAATAAAAGCGTGCATCATAGGCTAAGTCACAGCAGTGAAAATGTCAGATGAATATCGTTTGATATTTTAAATCACTTTAACTTAAATGACTGGAAGACTGGTACATCGGGTTTCTTAATATGAGCATTTTTTTTTTTTTCAACCTAAGACCAATAAAAAAAGTTACATAAATTTACGTTGTATGATTGGATTAAACTGAAGCGAAATGCTCGGCAGACAAACGGTAGTTCTAAGATATTCACTGAAGCGTTTGGATAACTTGGGAGTTTTTCTTGTAGGGGTGCTGTTGTCAGGATTGCAGTTATAAATGTAATCTTTGCAGTGGATTTGTATTTCCAAATTTGACAGCCGTCAGTGTTTTTTTGCCTCCTGGTGGGAACGTGTGTAATTAGTCTGGACAGAATAAAAAGATGTTTCTAAGATTTGTGTTACACAATATTTCGTGTGTGCTGCGAACCAACTAATTACCATTCCTTCCACCCCCCCCACCCCCCCTTTTGGTTTTTTGTTTTAGAAATCCCGTCTGTTTTGTTGCTTCAAGTAATTTTACCTATACAAAAAAATCTAATAAATTATATTTAAATCGTGTCTCATATTAGCATTTCTTGCCAGTTTGGTTATAAATGTTATTTTATTCAGCCCATAGCTCAGTGGTAATAAAAAGTGATGTAATTGATCGTATTCAATTGTTCGGCGTACGTAATTGAGGGTTAGACAATTGTATTCAAGTGTAAAAGGTTTGTGACATGTAAATCTGTCTCAAGACTGAAACAGTGAATCACTGTTTTACAAGGTAGGGTGAGAATAATATAAGCTTCAAGGCCATTATAATCGCTTTTGGGGGTGATGTTGATTGCTTAAAAGCCGAGTAAGATACAAAAACTTAGATCTGCATCGAGCACAGAAGTCGTTATATTGGAAGAAAAATCTTGAGCAAAGACCAGAACTAGATTTTATATTTCGGGGTCTCAATTAAAAATAAGATTTGATAGTTTTGACAACCCAAAGAGATCGAATTTACACAGGTTACGGGCTACGACTGTGTCTCGGGGGAGGTACACAGGTTAAGGTGTACGACACGTTTCGCTCGAGTGGCGAACAGGTACGGCAATCTTGTACTTCCTGTTAGAACTGTAGCAACTAGCAAGTATTACGATTTCATTCATACGTTTGGTTTTTCTCAAATGGCGAGTGCCCCAGAAACAAAGCAAATGGAGATTATTTCGGAGTTGTCCAGTCGAGGTAAGAGCGTATCAACGATGACTATGCGCGCGTACATTTCCTGTCAAGATTTTTTAGACGGAGACATTTAGGCTACTCGCCCAAACTTTTTTTTTTTAACTCCCCGCCCTGGAAATAGCCGTGTAGACATATCTCATACGTTTGAGTTGCGTTTTTCCGCATAATGCCATTTGCTATATATATATTTTTTTACTTACGTATATATTGTATTAAAAGATATAAAACAAAATTGTTTACCAAAAGGTTTGTGATGCTGTCACCAAACATGGTCGGATCAAATAAATCCACGGTTTTATCCACAAACAGCTGGCCGTTTATATGCGAGTTTCATTGAAGGAACTGTTCTCTACATAAACAGTTACTTCCATTGACTTAAATCTCTGCTTATTTAACTTTAGGCTACGTAGCATGCAGCGTTTGACAACTGTTAAAGGATTCTTGTGACGCACAGCTGATTAGGCGGGCCCTACTCTAGGATTTTAATATCAGGTTGTTTGTTGTTGGCAGTAGTTGGACCTAGCCTTATATTTAGCTAACTTTGCATTGGTGTAACTATGTGTAATTTACTGCATTTCGGTAGCAGAACCATTGTAATCTCAATTCCGACTAAGAAGACGTTCAAATTGGAAATCGGCGTTTTGTATTTAATTAGTCGGCTGAATTGTAGAGTAAATTATTTTATGTAATAATTTGCACGCGGTGTATTTTGTTGTACATCGATATATTAAAAAAAAACCACAAACAAAACATTTTTTGCGCAATCACTACGGCCATTGATTTGCGCCACATGCTTGTAATGGTATTTATTCCTCCATTACGGCATACATGGGGAATTTCCGACCCATTTCAGATTTTTTGAATACCCATTGACATTTACGTAGACTTCATTAGATAAAAGTTGCGTGGAATGTCTTACGTTTTATCATTAGAATTATATAGCCCGTGCAATGACAATGGAATATACCTAATGATAAGCATAAACTGAGGAGGGGGGGGGGGGTGGGGGGTCTTTGGAGTCGACGTCTTCTTGACATGGACTCCACGGCTATTGACACATTTGGCCTCAGGATGATGTTTGTTTATTTATTTATTTATTTATTTATTTATTTATTTTGTTTAAGTTATTTTAAGATGACCGTGATGCATTGTCACAAGAGATGAGCAATACCTTCTCTTGTAATTGGTCTGCTGAACAAAAAAGTTTCCTCATGAATGTTCTGAATGTTTTTTTCCCCCCAGACAAACCTGTTATGTTTTTGCTCTGTGTCTTTGTGTCCGACAGCAATCCACGAGTATGAGGGACTCAGAGAAGAGCTTGAGAGAGTCAAAATGGAGGTCAGTGCTGTTGTAATTCCCTTTGTTATTAATTTTATTCTGTTGAATATTCTTTTTCTGAAGCTCTGCAGGGATAGAGGCTGGTTTGTTTTGGTCGTTGAAGCCATTGAATTTGGTGGCCAGTGTGGAATACCTTGTGGCCCTAATATAAAGTACCTGGGGGGGACATAACATACACGTGAAACCTCTGTTTTGTACGCGATTATCCCAAATCCTTTCCTGTGTGTTCACTTCCATTATTACTTACAAACACTTTTTTCCCCCATAATTCTTCTGGTATACAAATATGAATATGTTCAAAGACTGTGAGAGCAGTCTCTATCTCTGTCTCTGCGTTTCACAGTGAATGATGGTTATACAAACATTTGAGATATAAGATAAACAAGAGCCGCTTGACTTATCAGGTCTTTCACATGTGGTTTGACCACAAATCGACGTTGTTGTGTGTGTGTGTGTGTATATATACTTATATAGACTTGAAGTTCTTTCATGCAGGATTCATGATAATAACTTGCATAAAAGGAATGGCTTGAAAATGAAAAACACTGCGTATGCCTGTACGCGATCTGTGTGTCAAAAGGGTCAAACGTTGACGGTAAAAGTCTTCCAGATGGTCTTGTCTCTGTCGTTTTTGCCTTGCCATTGCATTTGGACTTTTTTTTAGCTTGTTTATCAATGACAACATTCTGAATGTGCTCAATGGCGTCACGTGGTGTGCATGTCCCACAGCATTCTGTGTCGGAACGTACTCAGGAGAGAACTTTAATTGCAGTCCCTGTATCAAAGTGCCGTGTATGGGTGTTTGATGCATATACGTCCTCCTCCATGAAACTGCTAGCCAGGAGAAACCCCGCCCAGGCGGCGTTCTGCCCATAATGCCTTGCTGCGGTGATCTACGGGTCTCGATTGTGGTCGGATTCTTCCACCTTTCACACCTTTTCTGGCTGAGCTCCTCCAGGGGTTAATCCGTTCACATGCTTTGAAACGGAAGACAAATTGCGAAGAGCAAAGGGCGAAAGCCCTTTCGATTTGTCAGGGTTGTTCACAACATACATAATTAATCTGTCCATCACAATTCATAATTTAACCTGCAATGACAAGTAAGAATATATTTACGATCATATTTCCTTATTGCCAGTTCAAAAGTGGACGTCAATATCTGGAACAGAATAAGAGTGTCGTCCTTTGAATTCATGGTTATAGCATCTGGTACAGAATGTAATAAAAGATCATTAAGGGATTAAATTATTTTAGAGGTCTTTCTACATTGTAGCATGAAAATTGCCTTTAATGATTGTTCGGTCCAATTAAAATTAAAATGTTGGCAACATGAAAACTATTTGTCAGTTGACTGAGAACATAATAAATGAAAGTCCAGTGGAAATATTAATCATTGCTGAAATTTTCCCGGTCTTTGTTCTAAATATGTATTTTGTGAGGTAAAAATCCTTGGCGTTTTTTGTTAAAGAGCAGGAACGATCAGAGCTAAAGGAGTGATTTAGAGATTTGGATTGATGCGGGTAAAACTGTCGTCTGTTTATTGTCAGTGAATGATTGAAAATGTTTGAATTTGTTTAAAAAGCAGTTTTATCACCTGAACATCATGTCGTGTGAAGAAGCTGAAAACAAATTAGTTTAGATTTAATTATGTGAGGTATTAGCGAGCATTATCTTGCATAGCTGCAAACTTTGCCATTTTGAAATCAAAATATGCCAACCATCTGAATCGTGTAGATCCGAAGAGTTTTATTTTTTTTATTGTTTTGGGGGTGCGGGGAGTCTAGGGTATATCTGCGTTGTCGTCTTTCCCGCCACGATCTTGGAACAGTGATCTTTTTCAGTGGCTCTGACTACAACTCTGGTGGACACTGATTTTGTTTGGTGCTATCGTAATGTGACATTTTGCTGTTTAATTAACGTTAGGTAACTACTTGTTATAGTAATGTTACCTTGCCAAATCAAAGTTGAAGTGTCTTTCCCGTCCTGTATATAATGAAAAGCTTGCCAGCTCATTAGCACGTCAGGTTAGCTAGCTAGCTAACGTTAACTTTTTGAGTTTAGGCTAACCCCCACTGCATCCGTAATGTTATCAGATTTTAATGCCTTTCATTTTCATACGAGGAAAATAAAAACGAACACGTTAGTTCAATGAAACTAAGCCACTGGCTCATATATATATATAAATATATAGCAACTAAATCGAACGTATGTCATATTTCGTATGAAGGATCACTTCACTGATGGACCATTTTAACGTTGACGGATGCCGTTTATGATCTGGACAAAGGAGGCCCGGAAGCCAGCTGATAATACCTGGACAATTCCTTTTCAGAGTGAGAGAACTTATGGAGGAAGATGCTATATTTATGTAGCGCAGATGGAGCTGGGTCTGGCTTAAGCTTGAGGCCAAAACAGGTGAAGGGAGTTCAGCACAGCTTCCCCGTTACAATATTTTTAAAAAACCGATGAAGCGGGGAATCCAAAATGTAGCCTCTGCATTAAAAAGGAAATAAATTATAGTAATAAGGGCTCTCATGCCCTCACACTGCCAAACAGAGGTGCACTATAAAGTCTGCACTATAATGACCACAGCCAGTGTCCTTCCAGTCATTCCAACCCAAAGTGCAGTGGCTCCCAAGGGCCCTGAAATGATGTGAGTGAGAGAGAGTTAGGGTGCCTGCATTTCAGCAGAGATGTGTATAGATTAAATAAATGGGCGTGTAGTTTTTGAAATACGCTTTGCAGTCCAGGAAGCAGAGTGCCATTGAAATGCTCAGGGGGGCAGCAGACGGGCTGTGAGGGAATATAATTTCGGCAGGAACAAGAGACAAGGCCCTGTGACAAAATCAGTTGCTCAGAGGGAAAAGGATGGAGTTTGACTGCCAGGTGGAGTTTCTGCAGAGAAAAGGATGGACGTGGTGGTGGAAGAAATAGTGGCAAGGGAGAGGCACATTGCCAAGCAGCAGAAACGGGCAGTTGATAGACACGTACTGGCCAAAAAAAGACTGAAGAAATAAACCTTTTTTGGGGGGTTTTGGAACAATTCGATTCGGAACCACTAGGGGGGAGCTAGGGGAAGCCAGCCGGTTTAACTCACCCCCAGCCCCCTGGTGGCGCTCTGCAAATTGTCGGGTGTCATTGTAGACTGTAAATATTCAAATATTTTGAGAATGAATAAGTGATATTGATCTAAAAGCTAAACTGATTTTTTTTTTAAAGGATATGGGGAATGTGGGACACACTACAATGTACGAATGGCTTGGTTGGTTTTTAAGCATCGGTTTTCAATATCACTGTTGGGTGACCGCTGCAGAGCATTATTATTGTATTTAGTTTTACATTTTTTTAATACATCTCATTATTGGGATTGTTGAGTTTTCAATGAACACATTCATTTCAATAGTGGGAGTCCTTGAACCTTTTATAGAGGTAGGATTAACGTGCGACAATGCGCGCCGTACAGGCCAGGGTAACGGATGCTTGTTTACCGTAGAACTGAATGGAATTTTTAAATGGAGTAGCAACTTCTGCTCTGATGATTGTGCACGGTGGCAATGCCTCACCTGAAACCCCATTACAGACACATGAGCTAACTTCCAACCGTGTGTAGTACATCTCCGCATGTCTAAATGACCTCGCGTTACAGGTCGGACACCACTCACCACTCAGGATGACAATCCACATATGTCTTCAAAAATGTTACAGGACAATGTTAGTTTTTTTAATATGTATTGATAATTGTAATAAAAAAAAGATGGACCTGACGAATGGGGCCACTACCATGTGGCAGAGAGTAATACGTTTACTAAATTTCCCGACCAAACACTGGCACAACTTTTTGTGACGGACGGTATCCAATGATTACTTGTGTTCTTTTGTTTTGCAATAAGTTTTATCTAAGTTTCAAAATTTGAGACCGGTTCTGAAGGGATTGTTCCAGTCTCCATGTTCTGTCCAAAGAAATGTGATTGGGGAAGACCTTGAATGCATGTTTTATATACCGTGATGTTCTACACTTTGTAAATGGAATGGACGGTTGTTCTAAGCCTGGTGACAAACCTTTAGAGTAAGAAATTGAGGTCTAATAAGCACAACGTACAAACTTTCTGATTTTTTTTTTTGGTGGATCCAAAATATTAATTTAGGGAGTGGGCTCTGTTAAAATATGATTCTGTTTGTGATTTTAGCATGAAAGGATTGAAAAAGAACGAGATGAGGCCATGAGGAAATTGAAGGAATTTCAGAAAGGTGAGTGTTTTACGTTTTCTGTTTTACATTTTGTCCCTTTCATTTCATTTTCTGGCCCAGCGTGTCAGTCTACTGGCTAAATAATCTGTTTACCGCATGGCTTACTTTTTGAGTACGTAGGTTAGGTTTTGAATTTATCCCAATAGGAGATACAATCGTTTTTTTCATACATTTCATGTATTTCTTTGATTTTGAATGAGACATTTGTATCTCCAGTTTACTTTCCTGAGCAAAACTGTTAAGATTTTCTCGGTTTGCTATTGTTTGGGTCACACATGACAGTATTTACCCCATGAAGACGTTTTGGACTCCGACTTGTTCTCGTAGTTATGGTCCCTTTTCATGGCTGTCGTATTGGATGATAAAGCACTCTGCCAGATTCCATTGGGTTTATTGACTGAACTTGGATGCCGTAAATATGACATTTCATTGTCATGAAGCACCAGCTGTATCAAGATTGTGGTTTCCATTGATAACCCAATGTTATTTCAACTTTGAAAACAGCATTGCACACAATAGGTCAGAGACCACACTTGAAGTACTTCAGTCAAATTAGAAACATTAAACAAATAGCAATCCAAACTAACTGAATATTCTCCTTGAAATACTGTGAATCGATGTCTTGGTTGAACATGCTTTTACTCTAACTTCCTCTTATTCAGAGCAAATTGCATTGCTTAAAAATTAACCAATATTTACAACTTAGGATTTGTTAATGTGACTGCCCTGAGATTTAGACCTGCAATATTTTTTGTTGTAGTTAGGGTGTCCGATTGGTAACAAACCACCTGAATATGGAATATAATACAAACAATAAAATATGGATATGGTCAGAGATTAACTGAATGGTACAGGCTGATCAGCAGCTTCTAATGGGCCAGTTTCTGAAAGCGACAATCCATTGCATCAGTTCAAACTAATATTTATAATTATACTGTAGTATACTATTAAGCTTTTTTTTATTCTGGTTTAAAAAAGTTATTTCCTTACATAGTTTTACCTAAGGGATAATTACGGTCAGCTGTTTGAGTGCTTTAATTAATAATCAGGCCTGATTTGGGCCAGCTCTGCGCAATATAAATCTGACAAACTTTGGCCCTTACCGTCATAGTGTAGATGTCACACAGGGTGTAGAGGCACATTCCTGAAGACCTCTGGAAAAACGTTGTTGAGGCCTATGAGTCTGGAAATGGTTACAAAGCCATTTATAGTAGTGAATCTACCCAGGAGTGACCATCTTGCCAAAATCTATCCAAGAGCAAGGCATGAAATTGTCCAGGAAAAAAACCGTCAGACAACAGCCACGCTTGGCTCGGAGTGCTGACAACTTCAAAGTCAGTGTTTTATGACTCCACTATCAGAAAGAAAAAACTGGGATTTGTGGCAGACCACTGCCCACTAAGATACTCCAAAACCCCCGAATGTCTCTGAGCTGAAGCACTTTGTCATGGAGGAATGGGATGCAGTTATTGCTGGTTAACTGGTTTATTGAGTCTGAGGGTGTAATTACTTTTGTCGTTGGGTGTTGAATAACTTTCTGTAATAAATAAATGTAATTGTGGTATTTCTTCACCCTCGGGTCTCTTTAATCCAAAATAAGCCGGAGATTCAGTGTTTAAAAAAAAAAAAATGCAGATCATCGGACAGGCCAAACATTTCCCTCTACTGTACATGAGGGCTGTCCGATGTTTTCATTCAGCAACGCAAATAAAGGCTTTGACGCCTTTTTCCCAAAATGGTAACTGGTTGCCCCCCCCCGGGACTCCGCCAGTAAAGGCGCTATATAAGCTTAAGGTTTCCGGTTCTGATCCAGCTCGCCTGTTGGGAGAGTGCTGCTTGGGCAGGAGTGGGTTAACATCGGCAGGGCTTCCCCCTGTTTGATCTCCTACCGGCTTAACCCCGGCACCTGCAGGAGTACCGCTCCTCCAAACGGACCCGAACCTCGCGCGAGCCGGATGCCCTGCGGAGTGGAAGGAGACGGGTGGCTCGATGGTGACTAGCTTTGGAAGAGAACAGGGGTACCTCCTCACACTCCCGGTGTGTGCTGGCGGGAGTCGGGGCTACGAGCCAAGACGCGTTGGCACAATCAGAAATTCCAAATTTATACGAACGTGTCAGCTGGTACAAATCTGCTCACAGTGAGTAACGATGAAGCAATGTTCATTACTCTGCTATTGTACGGCGAGTTAATTCTATAACGTCTACTGTAACCTGGAGTGTATACCATTGGGCTTTGTGGAAGAATCTCCAGTTGCAAAACCTGTACTGACACTGTTGTACCTACAGTGTACTTTTCAGGGGATTGCAAGACACCCACCCCCCCCCCCCCCCACCATCTGACTTCAGAGGATAAAAAAACAAAAACATTTGAATATTTAAACTTCAAAATTTTGGAAGTACAACAATGTCTGAATTTAGTCAAAATACAAAAAAATTTTTTTATTTTTTTTAAAAGGCAATTATTTGATGAAGTGGAACACGGGATTTGTGTCTGAATAAACTTGGCCTTTGCTCAGCATTCATTTGTTCTTTGGCCATAAACACATATTGTGTGAGACTTCCACTTTAATAGAAGCCGGCGTTCTGTGCCAAGCAGCTGCATATTAGGACCTATTACGTGATTTCATAGCTCTTGGAAAATTGCTTCTATTCACATCAAACGACGGGGGGAAAAAAAAAGCCTCAACACACAATCACGTCTTTTCAATCCGCGATGGCAAGGTTGATGACAACATGACCATTGTGTTATAATGATAACACCACAAAGGCATCTGCCCCCCTCATCAAGGCTTTAGTGCCACAGCAGATACAATTTAATTCATTGCACTGTCTGCGGCGCTGATACCATTATGTGACACGTCGGCGCAGGGGTAATCACTGTCTTCCCAGAGGGAGAGGAGGGGAAAAAAAAATCCGCGGCTGGATCGACGGGGAGGCCGAAACTTACAATTAAGACTGCCAGTTCTGACGTCTCCGCCGCGGCTGCCCGCGCGCGCTTCCACGCTCTCCCATTGCAGCCCTGTTTATTTACAATGCCTACCAGTTATTACAATTAGCATGTCATTTAGTTCAAGGCATGCTTTGCTTTGTGAATGTCCCGGGCATTATGGCGTCTGTAAAAATAAAAAAGGGAGGAGGGGGGCTTCTTTGGCAGTTAAGTGCTATTTAATGACTGACAAGAAGGGATTCAGTGGGAACTTCGATATCGCCCGAAATCGACGTTCATCAAGTTTTAATTAGGTGTCATTCGAGGGAAAGGATTGCAGTAACGACGTTAATTCCTGTTTTTCCCCTGTCTACCATAAGGGCTAATTAGTTAAGTGGCAGTAAGCTGGTTCTCCTCAGCTGTGGTTTATGATTATGGCTGCAAGTGATGTCAAGGTTTAGGGTATTAAGTGAGCTGAACTGGCCCCACAACTTTAAAATGATTGTGCATTTCACTGTTAATTAAGTTCAAGTTCCAGAACCATTTTTACAGTTGATTTATTTTTTTGTTTGACAATTGATTACAAGGCTAAGTTATTATTGTTAAGTTATTATAAAAAAAATTTTTTTTAAAAACTTTTAATAGTCTATTGGTGAATTCCTCCTTGGCGGAATTCTAAAGGAATGATTGACCAGGAAAATATCATGAGAATGTGTTTTAAGATGGAATTATTAAAAAGATATAGACAAGTTTAAAATTGTTTCGGGGGTTATACAGCTCTGTTTTTGTAGCCTGTTAATTAAAAGCCCACTCATTTTATGTCGTGTCAAGAGACAAGTGAGAGAAAATATTCAGAGTTGATTTTAATAGGATTAAGTACTTCTCTTATTTATTGTGATGAATCTTTTATTTAGACTTCATTTAGGTTTTTTTTTTTGTTTGTTTGTTTTAAACTGGTTAGCTGTTTTTGTACACTGGACGAAGTGTGAGAAATTGGAGAAGTTTCATTGTCCCTGTCGGGACACGTAGGCAAAAGTCATGTGGTCTGGCAGCAATCAGAAACACGTTTTCAGGAATAGGAAAAAAAAGTTCAAGTAAAACCATTGTTGGCCAGCTAAATATAATTTTTAAATCCTTTTTGTACTTTGTTTTTGTTTTAGATTTTCAAATGATGTGGAAATAGAAATTTAATTGAAAAACGTAAACTGCACCTTTTAGATCAGACTGCTTGACTTTACTGTAATTTTGGTTCTTTAATGTCTTAATTTGCCATGCAGTGTTCAATGGCATCTTTTGAAATTACCAGGTAATGAGAGAGGTTAAAAAAAGCCCAATTTACTTCCATCAAATCAAAATTTTACAGTGCTTAGTGTTTCCTCTGTAGGATATAGCCAGTTCAGTGAATCCACATTGCACGTGGTAAAGGAGTCAGGTCTGTGGCATTGAAATGCCCCATTGTCCACTTTTCTGAAAGATTCGCTGCCCCAAAAAATTTTAGGTCAGGAAAGATATGCGTTCTTCTTTTAAGGTTTCAATTCCACACGTGCTTCAGATAATACATATGCAAGGTTTTATGGATAATAGGAAATATTTTTACGGTATAATAAGAAATATTTTTACTTAACGGTGAGGTTGGAAAAAAAAAAACTGTAATTGGAGCTGCTATGGGCCCAAAGTGTACCTGTAACCCACGCCCGAGTGGGGTCAGGTGAGGTCAGGGTATATAACTGTTTTTACTGTGCACTCAATGACTCGACCAACTCTACGATTCTACAGTGTGTAAGCAGTGCCCTTTGGTGGCCTGGTTCTTTGGGTCTTTTGTGCTTGTTGTATAGGTAACCTACATGTTGAAGTCATCCCACGTGATATCACTATGTGCTAAACACTCCATGAGGGTGATGTTACACGCACGCACACACATGCACGCGCGCATGCGCGTAAACTGTACCTCTAATCAAATGCAGTCGGATTGACCTCTAATCAAATGCTGTCTTTGTGTATCGTTTTGGACCTTGGATATACACATATACTTGGATATATCAACATCTGCCTCTCTTGTGAATATGTGGTTGATTGTGGGGTGCCCCCTAATGAATTAGTTTTTTCTGTCCCGACACACTCCTTCACTAAATGTCAATGTGAATTCACAAGGAATCCCCCATTCAGTAATATTTTCTCATTACAGGACCCATTAATTGAACGCTGTTAAAAGTATATTTAGCCTAGTGTTTTTTTTTTAAAGATGAATGACCTTGTTTAATTTAAAGTGTACGCCGCTACATTCTCTCCTACGTGCATAATGGCGCTGGAGCCGTTGAACATGAAAATCCGATTGTAATTGCCGTCAATGTATTAACTTTGCAACAGCTAATTCTTTATAATGGACAGCTCTACTTTATGTTGGTTGATTCAATTTGATGTTGCTTTAGCCCCGAAAGAGCTCGACTAAGTGGATTAATTTGTTTTGAGCTTTGAGGGGGGGCTGGGAATGAAGGCCATGCGTGTTAAACGAAATGTTTATGTATAACCAGCTCGTCTCATCACATACTGCACATGAAGAACAAATTCGCTGGTTAATGGACGAAAGTTCACTAGGATACAAAAACATGTGTTCATCCCATAATTTCAGTGCAGCAGCATGTGGGACAAATCACTGGCTGTTCACTACTGTTCAGACTGTTCGGTCGGTGATCAGTAGGTGACCTTACTGAAGTTGGTTACTCATTTATCCACGATCCACGTGCGTTAGTAAAAATTGTCATTTGGGGGCATCTGCACTTGTAATTCCTTATTTACCCAATTATAGTAGGAAATTCTCCTCTATGTCGGTATTAAGACCAGCATTCACTGTTCTTCAACTTGGTTGTAAACTTAAGCCTTGTAAATCACTTCTTCACTTGGGTGCGTCTGTGTGTTTAATACCAGTAACAGGAGTGGGCTAGTCCTGTCTCCCAGTTGTTTTAGGGTATGAGTGTATTTTGTGACGGGGGGGGGGGGGGTTTGTATTTTTAAAATTGACTTTCTCATTCTCCTGCAGTTTCTCACAAGGTGATCGATGAAGTCAACATCATTCAGGAGAGCCTGGAGATTGAGAAGTCTTGCAGAGAGAGTGCGGAAGCTCTGGCCTCCAAGGTGTGTCCTTCTGCATTAATAAGTCTTAAGTACTCAGTGCCTGTCCTGACAGTGAACCTCCACTGAATGGTAAACACTCCATTGATTTGATCTGATTATCTGTTATGGTATTGATAGGGTTTGGTTCGAGACAGGGACACCGGGGTAGGGTTTATCCCGTCTATTGTGCATAATTTAAACGGGTGAAAACACAGTGCAAGAAAAACACTTTTCGGGGAAAACGAAAATAGTTTTTTTTTTATTTTATCTTTTGCAGCAAGTTACTAAAGCAAGAAAACGTACTCCTTTACGCAGCAGACAAAAACCCGAACCAGCAGAACCCCCACACTTTTCAGTCTAAAACTTTGGCCCTTCTTTCACCCAACCAGCACCGTAGGCACTCTTTTACAGCTTCTTCCGTTGTTAGCGCCTGAGTGCGCTTGCCATCGGTGGAACCTCGCTAGGGTGCACAACGAGGTCCTTATGGTGGGCGTTGCTCCTCCCTCTGCTTGGCTGTCCGTTAGCCCGGGCTGCACACCACGCAAATGCGTTCAGTTGGGGCTGCACAGTATTGACAAGAAGTTTAATTGCAGTATTTCATATTGATATAAAATAAAAAATATTAGTATGAAAATTACTAAAGCTTGAAAATTTGATCTGAGACATGATAATCATCATCAATTGATGCCCGTGCTGAGGGTTAAGAATGCAGAGAATTATAACTCCGCCGATTCTTGAAAGTTTCCGTTGTTATTAATTTACAGGATACTGGAATGGATGTATCAAAGCCTGCAGAAATGTTCCCAGGCAGATACTTTGCACTGGAGTTCAATTGGATCAAATCAAGCTCTTTTTCCCCCTGCAAATTAGCCCCTAAACCACATATATCTAAGGCCTGCACACAAAAACATATTATTTTAACCTTACGTCCTACCTACTCACTGAGAGCTAAGTAACTGGGTCTCATTCTGTATGTTATTTTCATATGTTTTTTTTTCTTTGTGATATTTGTATTGTTCTTTGTTTGGAGGTGCTCCATTACACTCAACCTGTCTAACGAACTCCAGTCTAGTGAACGTAAACTAACTGGAATTAAAAGCCCATGAAAGTTGTGACCACTTTAAAATGGCTAACATTCGGTTTTTATTAAAGCAATAAGACGTGAGAAGCTGTGTGTAATTGTGGGCATTGGCATCACAGCTGTGCCAAATGCTTTGGTGATCACATTCAACGTCGTTCCGTCAAATGAAGTAGTCCCTAACAAAGGTGACTATATGGTAACCATTGTAAAAGTTCTAAAATGATGAGAGTTTTTATGATTAAGTTGTGTCATCATAAACTTAATCACCATAGGAGTGAGGAAGATAGACTTGATGAGCTGATGGTATTAAGACAATTTATTGTTGCAAATATTTAGGGTTTTTACACGGTGCCGGCTACACTTCGGCAATTTGAGGAGAGACATGTCCCGCTTGAAAGCACTGTTGGCATCCAGGAAGCTAACAGGGTAGAAGCTGAAAGGCGCTCTGTGCTTTCCGACTGACATTGATATGTATTTTTTAAAGAAAGTCTTGTATCTCCTTCTACTGAGTGTGTTCCCTGATAAGTTGCCTCAATCACACTATGCGTCTGTAGTCTTATGAAACCAACCGGTGGTCTGTGTCTGACTCATGCGTTACTACTTGAAACCACTAGTTGAGTTAACGTAAAAATAAAAATAAATCCTTCCTCCAGACAAATTTTTTTGAAAGCATTTTTCTTCTTTCCTGTCAAGTCTTAGGAGGGCGTGTTTTCTAAATTATAGTATTGGTTTATTACTCATTTACATTTAAATCAATCAAAAACATTTTGGTGGTTTAAATAAAAAAAGAGCGAGAGAAATAAGACGACCTTCATGTCTTATTAATTTAGTTCCGTGAATTCAATGCTAGTAATTTTGCTGCCAGCACCAAGGCCAGTCAAAATCGTAATCAATTTTTTAAAACTCCGTAGCATTTGAATTAAAAAGGGGTAATAGAATGCCTCGTTGCCACAAGTCAAATCAAAGCGCAATCCAAAACATGACATTTTGTGTTGATGTTTGATAAAGGAAGACGAAGGCCTTGACTTTATAATGGTGACCTCTGGTGCACACTGTTGCTCTCCTGCTAGCGGCTGATTTCTCTGAGTGTGTAATTTCCTATATTTTGTCTCATCAATAGTAGATTATTATTTAAGAGTGTTTTTATCTCTGTATTATTTATTGTTGATTGCGTACGTAATGCATTCTGGAAAGCCTCATCAGAAAATGGGCTGCTGCAATTTATCAGACTGGATGTCATTAATAAATGCTTCTTTTATACTCTGGTTTTTCAAAGCTAATTTTCTTATAAGGCCTAGGAATATGCTTGATTAGCGTCACCTAGCGATAGGTTACATTAGTCTTTACCTAGTGGTGTCTATATATATATGTGTGTGTGTGTCTATATATATATGTGTGTGTGTGTGTGTATATATATATGTGTGTGTGTATATATATATATATATGTGTGTATATATATATGTATGTGTATATATGTATATGTGTGAGAGACATCTTAAATTGGCAATATGGAAGGAATTTTATATAGGGGATTTTTTAAATATAGGTATATACACATGTAAATTGACTTATAAATGACATTTAAACAAACGATTTCTTAAAGGGTTTTAGTTATTAGAGAAAGTACAGTTTCACAGAGATTTCTATTCTAATCCCTGCAGAATGAGATGTTTTTTATGGGGTTGGGGAGTTTGTATCTAATAATTGCTGCTGCCTCTTCTGAGATGCGTCTGTTGGCCTTGTGCTCTGTTCTCATTTGATTGAAGCACATCGGATTAACCCACAATATTGTTTAATTCGGCGTGGCAGCTTGGCCGCGGCTTGTTGTGTGATTGCGGCGCGGTCCGCATGATACGGCTCAAGGTGAGAGACTTTTCACGTTACCGGTTTCCATTTAGCGCACTTGACTTCACACGCTTTGCAGCAGGCTGCCGTTAAAACCGCAAGAAGTTATCAGAGAATATGTGGATTCTGTTTAACGTTAATGCCATTTTCTATATATATATACATACATACTTTGTTACATCTCAAAAGGAGACATGATACATCAAGTGTTTTCCAAAATTATTGATGCTTCATGGAGTGAGGCTTGACAATCATAATGATATGCCTTGCCTTGTATATGTATACGTGTGTGTGTGAGTGTGTGTGTGTGTGTGTGTGTGTGTGTGTGTGATTGATATACATTTACTCAAAGCAGAGAGAGAGTTTGCGTTCCACAAACAAAGAGCCAAATAAGGCAGGGGCAGTGCCTATCTTGGATACCGGTTACAGAACATGAACCTAGCGTTCATCTAGCTAAGAATTTTTTCTCTATTTTTGGTCTTAGACCACTGACCACTGCAATCTTAAGCAATAGGAGAGAGGGTTATCTGGATGAGGGGAGAAGGGGCTCAGGATAAAGGCTCTACTCGATTGGTTAATTGTTTTCTTAAAGCCTAACCATTTTAAAATGTTCAATTTGTAAAAAATGTATTCATGTCCAGGATGCTATTAATGCTTAAGGATCGTCTTATTTTTTTAACATCTGTCCTACATTATTCATTTTTTAAAAGCATTTGCTAAATTAAAGATTTTTCAGTAAAGGAAAATATTTTTAAAAATGTATAGATATGAAAATACGTGATTTAGCAGTACAAAACCGAATGATTGGTATTCCCTTTTGAGATTCTGTCTTATACTCTGACATTGATGTTTTTTTTAACTTTTATTTGTTGATGGATGACCTAAAGTATAAAACGGACAGGTTTACGTTGCTTTGATCCAGTTAAATGAGTTAGTAAAGAGAGGCTCAGACTTCTTTTCACAAAATGTGGCCATGACTTAGAAGAAATATAGTCCTGCATTTTCTCATTTATACTCTGGAACACAAATATGTTACCTAGACATAATAAAAATGTTAGACTGATAAAGTAATAACTTAATAACTTTTTTTTGTTGATATATATTGATCAGTACCGAACTATTACATTTTAACAAACAGCCTTGCCATAGTTGAATGAAAAAACGCATAAACTCTGAATGTGTGACAGGATTATATAACTATAACAGTATGCTCATACTCAACGGGCGAACCATTTAATGTCGTAAATACCCGAGGTTGGTTTCTCTGCATTATTCACTTCAGCTGAATCGACAAAACAAGTCCCTGAAGAGGAAGAGCATTCTGCTCCTCTCCCACCTTGGACCAGGTGTCATTGCTGAAATCGACATCGGGGATGAGGAGGAGGAGGAGGA